>SJYT01082755.1:256700-300902 GCA_006410635.1 Cephalophus harveyi
ATTCAGGTATGACCTAAATCAAATCCCTTATGATTATACAGTGGAAGTGAGGAATAGATTTAAGGGCCTAGATCTGATAGATAGAGTGCCTGAAGAACTATGGAATGAGGTTCGTGACATTGTACGGGAGACAGGGATCAAGACCATCCCCATGGAAAAGAAATGCAAAAAAGCAAAATGGCTGTCTGGGGAGGCCTTACAAATAGCTGTGAAAAGAAGAGAGGCGAAAAGCAAAGGAGAAAAGGAAAGATATAAGCACCTGAATGCAGAGTTCCAAAGAATAGCAAGAAGAGATAAGAAAGCCTTCTTCAGTGATCAATGCAAAGAAATAGAGGAAAACAACAGAATGGGAAAGACTAGAGATCTCTTCAAGAAAATTAGAGATACCAAGGGAACATTTCATGCAAGGATGGGCTCGATAAAGGACAGAGAATAGGAATAAAGAAAGCAAATTAATAGAGGAGAAAACAGGCTTTGGTGGTTTCACCACGTCTCGAAGTCTAGGTATTCTGACTCCAAGCCCAATGCTCTTCTGAGTTCACTGAACCTCTTACACATAAGAATCGAGTGAAGGTCAAATGGGGTCATGGATACGAAAACTGTTAGGGGCTACAGACGTGAGACATGCTACCTTCCTTTGTCCTCATTCTCTGACCAGTCAGTGGTGGCTGTCCATCTAGAACATAAGCTGGCAGAAGGGGAGGACTGGTTCAGGGTATTCCGCCTTCCCTAGACCATTTGGAAAAGCACATGGTAGACCTTTATCAATCCTTTTTAACTGATTATCTGAGTTGAGTGTGAAGGAATATCCAGCTCTGTCCACAGCCCTTTAAGAAAACCTCCCCCTCACCCCCAGTGAAGAACAGGGAGGCCTGACCTGCTGCAGTCCGTGGAGTCGCAAAGAGTCGGACACAACTTAGTGACTGAACAACAACAAGCCCTTCACCCATCCCACGTGGACCTCCTGCAGGAAGAAAATGAACACACCCAGTCTAGGCAATTTCCAGACAGCTCTGAAATGCCATTAGAGTTAGCACCCTTGACCAGGCTTCCTCTCTGCCTCCTTCTGACTTTTCTTTCCTTCCCCTGTGTGGTAAATAAATATTTTAAAAAGAAAGAAAGTTGTGTACTCTTTTGTTCTGTTTGACCCACATATTGGAACCAAATGACTCTATCTTTCCCCCAAAGCAGTAGTATTGGCCAAGTAGCAAAAATGTGTTTCTTAAAAAAATAAATAAAAGTTTATTTAACATGTTGTAAATAGCAGGAAATTCTTATCAAGATATGAAAGTTCAAGTCTTGTTTTTCTCTTATCCCCTTTCTTTCTCTTCAAAGGAGAGTAAGAAGAAAACAAATCTCTCTCTTCATAATGGAATCCCTTCCTTTTCTCTATGCCCTGTTGGAAGTAGCTTGCCTCTAAGTGTCTGCTAACATTCTGATTGAGGTAGCCCTGCACTCTTAATGGCTGTTTCATTTTCTCTAATCCCTAGACTGGAAGGTATGATCCAGCACCCTATGATAAAATAGTCCTGGTTGTCCAACACCCTTCCAGCAAAGGATATTTTATGACAAACTGAAAATACTGAGAGGGTTGTCAACAGTAAGGGCTGTGCTGGATTTAAACATATTACAGTGCCTTAAGTCATAGGATCACAAAAACTAGGTGATTAATAGGCTTTCTCTAGCCAAATCCCTTCATTTACAATAGAAGCAACAGGATGTCAAGAAGCTACAGGTTGGTCCCATTTGCTCAGCTTCTCAGAGGCAGAGGTGGAATGGAAACCCAGGCTCCTGGTTCATTCTTTGTATCGCTCCCTCCTCCCTTGCATATCACTTGAACATCAAGGTAAACCTTAACTGGGAAATTATTTCAAAAGAGAGTCTAATGAGGAATTATGCATTTCTTCATTCATCAATGTGGCAAACGTACACTGGGCATGTACATAGTTCCTTTATGCCAGGAACTATGCTAAGCGATGGGGGGAGGGGTGTACATAAATGAACATGATGTAGGTCCCTCTCAGTGTGTGTGTGTGTGTGTGTGTATGTGTGTGTGTGTCTGTGCATATGTGTGTGAAGCACATTTAACACTGTAGCTTTAGTGATAAAAAGAGGATATGTCAAAAAAAAAAAAACCACCTCACAATGGGAGCAGAGCTAAGCAGCCCACCTTGGGCCAATTCCTCCCCATCTCTTAAGAATTTTCAGTTAGGTGAGCACATCCTGCATATCCATCCTTATTACCCTACAGCTCTACAATCCTTTCTCCACAGAGCAGCCAGAAAAATCCTTGAAAGAAGCAACTAAGGCCATGTCATTCCCCTGCTTAAATTCTTTGATAAATTTGCATTGTCCATAGGATGAAGTTCAGAATTCCACAGAGGGCTGGGAAAATACCTTCCAGGCAACCCCTGAATTTCTCCTCACTGGCCCTTCAGGCAGCTCTCTCCTCTTGTTTGCCTCAGGCTTGCCATACTGGCCCCTGTCAGTTCCTCCAAAGCTCTAGACTTAATCTTACCTTGGCACCATTTGAACAAGCTGTCCCTGTTCTTTGGAACTCTTTCTCTCGACCGAGCCAGACTTGTCACCACCTCATCCAATCTGCCATTCACCTGGTGGACTCCCTGTTCTTCAGCTCACAGTGTGGACACCACTTCTTTAGGGAGACTTTCGTGACTTGCAGTACTAAAGTGAGTGCCTGCTGTGGGCTGTCATAACACCCTACTTCCTTAGCCTTACAACAGTTTAATTGTATCTCCTTAACAAAGTCTCTTCCCCAGGAGACTAGAACCAATCAGGCCAAGTATTATGTTGGTTTCATTCAACGTAAGGCCAAGGTCTAGAGCAATGTGTGTTGCAGAGCCAATTTTCTATAAACATTCATTGTTTGACTGGATGAATGAATAAACATGAAGGTGTGCATACGGACATTTCAAATGAAGAATATCACAAAACCAAGACTGGCATGAAAAGTTCCAGCATGGACTTGTTCAGTGGAACTCAAGAGTAAGTGGATATATTCTAAAGTATGAAGAAAAAACCATTGGAAAAGGCAAATGTTTAAGGTTCATTATCCTAAAAGATGATGAGGGTAATTTAAAACTTCATGTACTAAAGGATGAAAAGAATACAGAAATGACAGTTCCAAAATAGGAAAGGCACGACTCTTGAGACAAGGAGTCAGGGGTCTGGGCTCCTCACTGCCCAGCTATACGTCTTCTTCCTCTGTAAGATACCAAGAAGGTAACTGAGGAAAGGCAAGGAGCTTTTTGAGGATTACTATCATGGAGCACAATGGTCTCCTGCAACATGTGCCTCCTTGGGAGAGTTGGAGGAGACTGGTCTGCATGAGAGTTTCTTGTTTCTGAATAACTTGATGGCACAGGTCATGCTGGGAGCAGAGAAGCTGTGAGTATCCCACACTCAAGCAAGAAGGGAGCTCTATTCTGTAGCCCCAAAGTGTTAGGAAAGTACAGTATGTGCGCATGCGAGTGTGTATACGCGGAGGGCAGTGTGAGATTCTGGTGGTTTGTAGAATCTTTGAGGCTGTAATTTAAATTTTATTCCATTACACTATAAAGACAAGGTGAGAGAAAAAAACAACCACAGAGAAAAATAAAAGGCAGTAGGACGGAAATGCAGGAGTCTCACACAGACGTGCCGAGGCAAGAGGACAGTAAAGGAAGGTAAGGAGGTGACGACCTTTGGAGAGGCTCCAAAAATGCCTTCAGACTTTTCCTCAAAGCCACCTCCTCACAGAGTTTTCCTGCAGTGTGCAGTGGGCAGCTTGGGTAAAAGATCTTTCCCTCTCTCCTTCCCTTTCTCTCTCCCCTAGTCCCCGAACTCTCCTGCCAACTGTTTGTCCCCAAAGTAACCACTGACGGGCCATTATTGTTGTTTTAAAAAAAAAAAGAAAGAAAATTTAAGACTCCATCCGGCCACAAAAGGAAACTAACACAAGCCCAGGCAGTTTACATATCTGGACGTCCTCAGCGAATGGCGTGTTCCTTGCCCTCCTGGAACATCCACTCCTGGTTTGGGGGGAGTGCCGGGCTCTGTGTGAGGAAAGTCTCCCCTAGCACTAAGCACTTTGTAGGGGCCTGGTGCGTGCCCTCCTGCCTCCCAGCATCCCCATCAAATGTGATGCTCTGCTGGCAGGGACGTGGTGCATATTACAAGGGAACTGAAGCATCACCCACCCCCTGACTCTCTGACAGGGGTTGTGATTTTCTCCTGGAAACCTGGCCTCCTCTAACGTTCTAGTGACTCTCTGAAGTCACAAAAGCAACATTGTCCAGCTCTGCCTTAAGGAAGATTAAACCGCATTTAACAACCCAGGCAAGGTAATGATCTCACTACAAAATCAACACGCAGCGGTGGCTCGGAGGCTGCTTCAGCCAATGCTCAGCGGCCACCCAACACCTCGGCCTCAACCAGCCATTCATCCTTCAGCTTCCACTCAGCTGCCCAGCTCCAAGGCCTGACCCACTGACATCACCCCATGCTGAACAGGATTAAATGTTCTGGGGCTAAGTAAATAGACCTCAGCAGGCAGCCCAGACTCTGCAGGGGCTCCAGGGTTGAGATCCCAAGTCTGCTTCAGGCTTTGGGCAGGAATTACAAATTCCACAATTCCAACCTCCACAGGCTCCTCAGCCTTCCTTTTGTGACACCCTGATAGCTTGAAAAGAGGGTGAAGGAAGGGCCAAAAACTAGAGTAAGAACTTTGGAGAATAAAAGAAAATGACTCACTTATTGGAAAAGTATACTATCTCACCCCTGGATGTGCCAACATAAGAAAATTCCACATCTGATCCCAGAAAAGATAAACTACTGGCGTCTTAAAAAATCATGTTCTTAGTAAAATTCACAAGATCCAGTAAAGAAAATCAAGTGATACAAGTAAAGAATACTTAGGATTCCATACTTGAGCATTCTTTATGGATATGCCAAACAAGTGATCCCAACTTCTCACTAGCAAACTTCTGAGGAACCTTTCAACACTGAGGCCAAGTTTACAAAGTGCTCAGAACAAAATTCGAGGGAAACTGATGAATGATTAGGAGTTCCTCCCAGCTCTAACAGTCTGCCAAGTGGACCTCCAGGTCTTGGGGCACTAGCCGCTTGTCACCTGAAAATGAAACGAGGGACAGGAGAAGAGCTGGCTCTGTTTCCCAGAGCCTATTAGACTTTGACTTTGAGTCAAGCAATCAGCAAGTGGGCTTCCTCCAGGCCAGCTCAGTATCCATGCCCCCAAACTCAAGCCAAACTAAACAGCTCAAGTCTTGGCACTGTGTCCTTCAGGGAGTCGGGAAGGAGGGGGCCTGGAAGATAAGGGCGCTTTAGAGCACACACTAGCCCGCCCCCAGCCCATCCACACACAAGGAACTTGATTACTATGCCCCAGGGAATCTGCTGGTGACATCCCAAAAGTTTGCTCAGATTGTAAATATAATAATCAAGCTCAGAATTGGGAGGTTTCCCCAGCTTTTGCTTTTCCATGGAAAGTCCTCATCAGCGCCGTACTGCCCCAACTGACAAAGTGTTTGAGAAATCAGACTTTTATCATTGGCCCCCAAATGGGCCTATTTCAGCTTATCACAAGCCCCTGCTTTCGTCCTAACTAGCGTCCAGGAGCCTCCTGTGTACTCAGTTTACCAGCTCAAGAAGCCCGAGGAAAAGGATGCCTAGTCTGAGGGACAGGGCAGAACAGCAGGAGGCAAGCTGGCATGGCTCTCTCCACCTGACAAGGACACACAGGCCGGACGGTGCTGGGCCAGAAGCAACGTGAGGGCCACGCAGAAGCAAGGCGTAGCCATAAGGGTGACCGTAACGACCACGACGTACAGTCCATGCTGAGGGGATGATTATCAACTGCCAGACACTGAGTCCGCCTTTCAGAGAGAGTCTGAGCTGAGTGTGTAACCCAGTTCTGCACTTTTAAGTGGGGACATACTGGGCAAGCCATCTCACATTTTAATCTTTAGTTTCTCCTGTATTTGGGAGGAGAGAGAAAGCAGAACTCCATGCTGAAAAAGCACCAATATCAGGATGATGTTGGCCTCCAGGTTTCCACTGCCCCCACATTTTGACTTCTAAAGCATTTCTCTACTCCTTGTCTCCTCCTGGTCTCCTGGGACGCAGCCTAAGACAAAATCTCCAGGGTGGAAATGGAGGTACAAACAGAAAAAGTGTAAGGAGAATACCCAGGACCAGTCCCAAGTTCTCCTGATCCTGTACCAAGTATCCCCTGTACTAAACTGATTAGCATCAGAGCTGGGCCTCTTTGAATACACTTGTTCAGGTTAGGGACATCTGAGCATTGAGTATCCCCCCAGAATTTTATCTCTCACTGCCATTATTTAGGATGTTTTATATTTCTTTACATTTTTTCCCCTTAGCTAACAGATTAAAAGGCAGGACTTCTTTAAGCATAAAGAATAAGCCCAAATGGCACAGCTCAAGTGATAAATACAGGGAATTAGAGGGAGAGAGAAAAGCTTCTTAACACGTACTTTCCAATTGCCCTGGAGCCCAGGAGCTTAAATATTTACCATGAAATGTCCTGTCCCTCTGGCTTTGGGAGTTTCTTACTTTCTAGATAGAGTCTTATCCTGACAGTCCCTACCTCACAGCACTGCTAAATAAAATAAGAGTAGATTCTGTCTAGTTTGGAAATCATATTCTCTTTGGCCTTTTAGGAAAAAAATCAATCAAGGCTAGGTCTGAATGGCCATCCACTGAAAGCATCGGCTGTGCTATGGAGCAAAGAGCTAGGGCCCTGAAGCCCTGATGTCAACCAGGAGCAACCGATGTGAACACTCGGGGCTGGGTGCCTACTTACCATGGACGGGGGAGGAGGGAGAAAAGACCAGCAGTGACAGGGCTCTAAAGAGAGCTTCTTGACATAATGTCCAGGCCTCACTGCCTAGCCACACACTGCCAGTAGGAGTGGGTGACTATTCATACTATCCCTCCTAATCGACAGGGAAGCATTGCGTAGATGATCATACCTCACAATTTCATAAGAGATAAAAGAGTGTTACATGTAAACAGCCATTCACTTAAAATGGACTTATTCAATGAATATTGAAGGGCACTTAAGAGATAGAATCAAGATCATTCTAGAGGTGACCACAATCCAAACAGTTTAGGTAGAGATCGAACTGATGGGGATCAAAAAGAAAGTGGACTGAGCAGAGATCCACCCAAGCCTAACTAGCTGAGTGACTGAGCTAGGCTCACCTAGGTGAGAGATGTATCATGTATAATACCCAAGGGCTCGGTAAGATGGGCTTTCATGACCCTTCCAAACCTGGTAGTCTCCAATTCCATCATTTTAAGTTCAATATCTACAACTCATTATTTTTCAGGGTAAGATAATGAAGAAATGGTCAAAAGTTAATGTGTTCCAAAAAAAAAAAAAAAAGCTTTCCAAGCTTGGGAATTCCTCAATTGATCTAAATTTGAAAATTAAGCTCCATCCTAATTACTTGGATTGAGTAAGGGAATTAAGAGGTAAAATAAAACTACTATGGAAAAGAGGTGAGACACTAAGGTAGACAAAATTTGTGCTGAAAACACGGCTGTAGAGGAACTGATGTCAGACAAAAGTAACCAAAAATTTGAGCTCTGAATCCTTATAGGCACACAAGTGAGAAAGAGAGAGGAGTCTAGACATCATAACCTTATATTACCTCCTCTGGAAACCTTCCTGGCTTCCCAGGCTCTGTTCCCACAGCACCTCGTGTATCCTGCTAACTGCATTCGTCACACAGAAATATCCATGTTGTCTCTCCCAGAAGATGGTGACTCCTTTGAGGAGAGGAAGAGCATTTTATTCAAATTGATATCTGGAGGACCTTTTACAGAGCCTATATAAAGTAACTGGTCAAAAATATTTTGAATGAATAAGTACTAGAATCACTTTCCAATAGCAATTAAAAGAAAAATGATCCAGGTCACAGGCCAAGGGTTTTAATTTCTGGCGAGAATCTTAGTAGAAAGGCAAGGTGCACTGATTGGAAGTATTGGCATTCTCAGAGTTTCTCATTAGCATTTTCAGGAAAGTTAAAAAAAAAAATTCTAAATTTACCTCCAGAGACCTTGTCATTATCCTCTCTGCAAAGCACTGTGCCAACTTTGAAGTGATTTGACTTAAAATAAAACCCAAGTAAAAATGTAGAATCCCATGAATTCATTTTAAGTACCTAGGGATATGTGATTCACCCAGATTGAAAGGCTACTATCATTTGTCTGGATGCCTAAATGTCAGGGGTGTGAATTCTGGGATCAGACGACCCAGGGTCAATTCCTGGCTTGGACTCTCTTGGATTGCTTAACATTTTTCAAGCCGAGGTTGAAGAGTATCTTCCAGAAAGCCTGTAGAGGAATGTGATTAGATGACCCTCAAGTTACCTCCAGCTTCAAGTTTCCATAGTCCCAGGCAGTCCCTCCGTATCCACAAATCATCTATTCGCAAGTCACATTCTGCATGACAACTCTTGCTAATCTCCCGCATATGTCATACCTAGTGAACATCATAAATACCAGTGGTTCCCTGAATGCTCATGTTGGCAAGGGCTAAAGATCAGAGGCAGGTCATCAGAATGTCTCTGTAGATCTTTTACATGATGCACGTATCCAGGTCACACACACACACACATACACATACACCAACACACTCTTCTAGAGGGTACTTCCAATGACAGAAGTCATAACATATGTTTCACTGAAGCTCCCTGGATAGAAGGAGTTTCCATACCCTCACCCCTCATTCCAACTGAAATTCCCCTAACTGCTGAAACTCATGCATACATCTAAGGAGGCAGTAAAGACTATCCTCCTTTTAATAAGAACATCTTCAAAGTCACAGCCACTGCCTATAGCAAACCAAGCACATTTTCAACCCAAGTTAGCACATAAATCTCAGGCCCTTCCTCTTCCTTCTCACCTTACCCCTCAATAACTATGATCTACCACTGGCTCAGACTTTTGTTTTCAACCTGATTCAATGACCATGTTATCTTATGAGAAGTGGTCATGGAGGGATAGGAAATTATGTTATCATGTCATCCAAGAGCTCTGCCTTTTTTCCTCATCAGGCCATGCCAAGAAAGAAACAAATACATACACATCCAGAAAGAGTAGGGGGAAATGGAGAGAGAGAAATAGTATTATTTACTTAGAATCTGAAGTATGAACCTAGCTTAAGACCACACATTCTCTTCAGCTAGCCTGAGATATTCTGCAGGCCCCTAAGCAGCTGGACTGACATTTGTTTACTTATTTGTTGGTTTTGGTTCCCATCAGTCAGGGATGAGCAGTGAAAGAGTGAGGTTCCAAGACATCCCAACTATCACTACTCTACATTCTGAGAGCAAGAAGAAAACAATTTTCTGCTGATGTAGCACAGATGTATTAAAACTAAACCTCAGCGTGCTGTCCCAGTGGCAACTGCCTGGCAACCTGCACAATCCTCCCCAGTTGGCAGCTCTGCTCGGGTCTCCTTCTTACCCTTTCCTTTGTGCCTAGCCTGAGCCAGCCTTCCCATGAGGCATATCTTTGAGGGCATATCTGCAATTAAGACCCATAGGTTAGGGATGAAGCCATCAAGGTCTCCCTCCATGGATGTGTTCTCTCTAAGGAAGACTGCTCAGAGCATAGGATATACCAGCAGGGAGAGCTAGGTGAGTCTATCTGTAAGCAGGAAACCTAGGAGCACCTTGGTGACCAGGCTTCCTCTACAGTCTACAAGTTTTAAAAAAATCGCTGTAGGCTACAGATGGATAATTATGAACCCTTATTCAAAAGGCGAGCTTCCCTGATAGCTCAGTTGGTAAGCAATCCGCCTGCAATGCAGGAGACCTCGGTTCTATTCCTGGGTTAGGAAGATCCCCTGGAGAAGGGAACAGCTACCCACTCCAGTATTCTGGCCTGGAGAATTCCATGGACTGCATAGTCATGGAGTCGCAAAGTGTCGGACACGACTGAGCAACTTTCACTATTCAATAGTGCAAGTAGACGAGTAGATGAGGGAAGAAGAGGAGAGACCACGACAGATCTGGATCTGCAGGAAGAAAGCACCTCTTGTCTTCAACAGACATGATGAAAGCAAAAGAAATTTAAAGAGCACATGAACTCCTCCTAGATATTTCTACACGGAAATCCACATTTTCAAAAGCTCAACTGCACTCTAAAAATACAAATAGAATCAAAGATTCTTTGAGGTAAGAGATACTTAAGGACAAATCATAATATTGGGGTCTAACATACTTTCGGTGCCTATTCTATGCCAGCTATTATTCCACGCATTTATATAAGTATCATGATATTTAATTCTCAAGATAACCCCAAGAATCCCACTGAACGGATGAGAAAATCGAGGTGGAGAAACACTACATAACCTATCTAAGGTTAATCAGTAGAGCTGAATTCAAACCCTGTCAGTCCCAGTGCAAAGCCTGAGAGTTAAACGCACAACGCACAGCAACTTGAGAAGATGACCAAGAACAGAAGTATCATACTTCCCAAGAGTGGAATTTTCCTTTAGCCTTGGGGTTACACCCTTATGAAAATACCCCCAGGTCCTGAAGATGCCTTGGAGCCAAGAATGTTTATTCCCTGACAAGCACCAGCCTCCCCAGAGATGCAGCTCCCCATCCCTGCTGGGCTGGGGCCAGGGTCCAAGGAGCAGCGGGCCTTCTTGCAGCCATGGGGGGAAGCCCAGCCCTGCACAGCCCACAGCAGATGTGGATTCTGGAGGTGTTTTCTTTTCCTTTTTGTATTTAAAGAATAAACAAGCTCTCCACACTCCCCACATGAGAAATGCTGCTTGTGCTGCCACCAGACAATAATTTTACAGTCATACGATGACCTTTGTGCAGAGAAAAGAGGAAAAGCCTGCACCCCACCCCATCCAAGCCTGGGAGAGTCAACCTGTGGAAAAGCCCAGGTCACAGAAGATCAAACTCACTTGCTGAGGAACAACAGGAGGCGGGGAGGTGGGTCAGGGAGAGGACGGAGAAGGAGGAAGCAGAAAGTTTAAAGGTCAAAGCAAATGTCAACCTAACACCAGTACTGTATGAACAGCACACAGCCTCACTGCTAGACAAATAAATGCTGCCATGGAGGCAAGGTATCAGGAGGTTTTATTAACTTTCTTCCTGGAATCATACACATAGGAAGTCTGTTCCATCATATAAGCTGCAAAGCACAATATTTATCCCTTGGGGGGAAACCACAGAACTGATACTGAATCCACAATACAGAGCATCTCCTCCATTCCCTTCCCAGCAGGCTTCTGCTTCTGTTGCCCCTCGGGAGGCCTGTCAGCAGGAAGTACCCACAGATTCTGATAAGAACCGGAAGGGTCACATGCTGATGAAAATGCAGGGCACAACGCTGCCTCAGTCCTCGGCTGACTTTCCCAGGCAAGGCTTGGTCCCAAGGAGCCCAAGGGAGGCTGGAGAGTAATGGGCTCCCCTGTGTGTGAGTCCTTCTGACTTGGGGGGTTCTGTCCCCACAACCCTTATGTCCAGATGCATGGAGATCCTATCTCTGCCTGAGGCCCCAGATGAATAATGCCCATTTGCAGAGCCCCAGGCATTTAAGGGGAACCTACTAGATTGTACAGCTGCTCTTGGCCCACTGGCAAGGGTAAGCTCTCTGTCCATTCCCTCTGTTTCCCATGCTGCTGCTCACCTG
Organism: Cephalophus harveyi; assembly: GCA_006410635.1. Taxonomy (NCBI): domain Eukaryota; kingdom Metazoa; phylum Chordata; class Mammalia; order Artiodactyla; family Bovidae; genus Cephalophus; species Cephalophus harveyi. Next base: position 268,407 of record SJYT01082755.1, read on the forward strand.
CCTACCCAGGGAATGTAAAAATGTGTGCACGTGTGCATGTTTGTGTGTGAGTGTGTGTTCCCCCCAGTCACACCCTCAGAAATTCTGATTCAGTTGGTCTGGAGTATATCCTGAGAATCTGTACATTTTTTTTCAAAAGCTCCCAGGTAATTCTGATGCAGTCTGCAATCTGAAAAGCAGTCTCTACAAGTAGGTGTTAGAGGAAATTAGAGATCACAGTATTGGCCTCCTTGCATGTACTATAGGACAGGCAGCCCACTTTGCAGCAGACCACTGTGATAGTTACCAACCGTGAGCCACAGCTGTCTCAGAAGCCCCATTCAGAGTGCCGTGCAGTTCTCTGCACTATGTTCAAATGACAATCTTGGGTCTTGGAGGCACGCCTCCATCCCTGCACCTTCTCCAAACCATCTTTTCCTACTACCACCCTCAGTTCAGTTGCTCAGTTGTGTCCGACTCTTTGCGACTCCATGGACTGCAGCACGCCACGCCTCCCTGTCCATCACCAACTCCTGGAGCTTGCTCAAACTCATGTCCATCAAGTCGGTGATGCCATCCAACCATTTCATCCTCTGTCGTCCCCTTCTCCTCCTGCCCTCAATCTTTCCTAGCATCAGGGTCTTTTCCAATGAGTCAGTTCTTCCCATCAAGTGACCAAAGTACTGGAGTTTCAGCTTCAGCATCAGTCCTTCCAATGAATATTCAGGACTGATTTCCTTTAGGATGGACTGGTTGGATCTCCTTGTAGTCCAAGGGACTCTCAAGAGTCTTCTCCCAGTACCACAGTTCAAAAGCATCAATTCTTCGGTGCTCAGCTTTCTTTATGGTTCAACTCTCACATCCATAAATGATTACTGGAAAAACCATAGCCTTGACTAGACGGACCTTTGTCAGCAAAGTAATGTCTCTGCTTTTTAATATGCTGTCTAGGTCGGTCACAGCTTTTCTTCCAAGGGGCACTTTTATAAAATATGTGGCTGACAACTTTAGGTGTTAGAGGAAATTAGAGATCACAGTATTGGCCTCCTTGCATGTACTATAGGACAGGCAGCCCACTTTGCAGCAGACCACTGTGATAGTTACCAACCGTGAGCCACAGCTGTCTCAGAAGCCCCATTCAGAGTGCCGTGCAGTTCTCTGCACTATGTTCAAATGACAATCTTGGGTCTTGGAGGCACGCCTCCATCCCTGCACCTTCTCCAAACCATCTTTTCCTACTACCACCCTCAGTTCAGTTGCTCAGTTGTGTCCGACTCTTTGCGACTCCATGGACTGCAGCACGCCACGCCTCCCTGTCCATCACCAACTCCTGGAGCTTGCTCAAACTCATGTCCATCAAGTCGGTGATGCCATCCAACCATTTCATCCTCTGTCGTCCCCTTCTCCTCCTGCCCTCAATCTTTCCTAGCATCAGGGTCTTTTCCAATGAGTCAGTTCTTCCCATCAAGTGACCAAAGTACTGGAGTTTCAGCTTCAGCATCAGTCCTTCCAATGAATATTCAGGACTGATTTCCTTTAGGATGGACTGGTTGGATCTCCTTGTAGTCCAAGGGACTCTCAAGAGTCTTCTCCCAGTACCACAGTTCAAAAGCATCAATTCTTCGGTGCTCAGCTTTCTTTATGGTTCAACTCTCACATCCATAAATGATTACTGGAAAAACCATAGCCTTGACTAGACGGACCTTTGTCAGCAAAGTAATGTCTCTGCTTTTTAATATGCTGTCTAGGTCGGTCACAGCTTTTCTTCCAAGGGGCACTTTTATAAAATATGTGGCTGACAACTTACTGTTCTATAATGTCTCTCCTACTTTCTGATATTAATAGAATTTGGTTTACCTGACATTTGTATCAAGTTATTGAAAACGTTTGAAGGAATGACTCAAAAATTTTTTTGTAAACTATTTCTGAACAGTTGAGACTGGGGAATATTTTGTTCCAGCAAGTACTAAAAAAAAAAAAAAAAAAAAAAAGAGTGAGGCATTTCATTTGTACCACCGAGGTACAAAGGATAAAAAGAATAATCCATTGGCAATTCCAAAGACACTACAAAAAAACACCAAAATTCTAGAATGAAAGGACAACCTAAAGCAAGCAACAGGTGAAAAATAAAGAATCAGTTAAACAAAGTAGAACATGCATGATGGCAAACTGATCTAGAGTCAGGTGGGGTAAGGCTGTTACTCTACCATCTCAGGGCCAGGCTTGGGCAATTCCAGGAGACCCTGTATTTTCCAGGTTCCCAGCTTCCACTCAGTCTTTATTCCTGGTTCTGTGCCTGCCCTCTCCTGAATATGCTGTCTTCTTTCTCAATTACTTCTACAGAAACTCTTCTTAGGGACAAATCCGTTACCTGTCATTGACACTTCAGTTTGAAAAAACAACACAAAAACAAAAACCAGAGGTGTCTCTCCCAAAGAATGTGTATCTTTTATGTTTTATTTCTCAACTGGGATGAGAGGAGGGGAAAGAAGAGTTGGAGAGAATATTTTCCTTTTACTTTTGAAGAACTTTCAGGATCTGCTAGCAGTGAGGAACAGTCTTGGGTTTTCTCTGATGGGAGCGTTGAGAGTAAAAAATCTGTAATTTCTGTGATTAAATGTCTGTAGTGAGCCCACAAAGAAACTGGGGTGTCTTTGATTGCATGGTCTAGATGGCATACAGGTACATAAACGGTGTCAGGTGCCAATGAGGAAAGAGGATCCTCATGGCAATTGCATACATAAGCGTGCATACAAGACTGCCAGTCAGCCGTCAGTCTTTTCCATTCCATGACAGCACAAAGGTGGCCCTAACTGAATTTCTGTATGACACATGGTGAAAAGGAAAGGGAGTTCTAGATGCAATTTCTTTCTCTCTTTGTTTTTACCAGATTTCTTTATAAGAATAATCATAGGAAAGAATAAAATTTTTAATTTTTACTCCCCATTCTCACTTTTATCTCAATACATACTTTTCAGACACTGATTTCCACGTAAAGTGGAAGCAAAGGAGAAAGAATTTAGAAGATCAGAATCTCCAGGAGAACTTGATCTGAGTCAAGATCATCTAGGTGGGTCTCTTCTAACTGACACATCTCTAAGAAATTATTTATCCAGTAGAACTAAACAGCATATTTTGAAAAGACCATATTGCAGTGTGAATAAAGTATCAGGACTTCTTCGCCCCACCTTTTTTTTTTTTTTTGCTCCCAAGGGATTTGAGAATTTTAGAACCAGTACTAAATAGTAAATATCAGTTTCAGGCTAGGTGAAGTTTCTGAGTTTGAGCTACCATGGAAAGAAAGACAGAAAAAGTTTTTTAAAAAAGGAGGTGATGGAATGTGTTAAGTAGAAGGGATCTATCCAGGTTCCCATGGGAAGCATCCAATTGTGGGGCCCTTTGAACTCTTCACAGGTGAGAATTCCTCTTCTGGATCAGAGTTAGATCAGATCTACCAAAGCCCAGAGTTAGATACTTAGTGCAGGTTCAGCTCTGACCATTGAGCTAACCCTCCAGCTTATTTCTTCTCTTTCCCCCATTCCTAGTGCAACTTCTTCCTCTGTCACTTAAAGAAAGCCGCAAACTGGTGTAGTATAGCCACAAGCCACAAACTGGTGTAGTACAGCCACAAGTCACACTGCCCATCTCTCTTCACACAGCCCTTTGCAGAGATAAGAGTCCATCAGTTTACCACTATCACCTCCCGGTAGGTACGGTGGATGACTACAGAGCCAGAAGTCTTTCTCTTATTCCTAAGGATTTCCACAGGATTTTCTTGAGCCACCAGGGGCAACTGTCAAAGTAACAAAGTCCTTGGTGAAATGCATCTCTCTATACATTGTATGGGGTTTGCAAACAATTTAGAAACTATAGGTTTATTACTGAATGGTAATTCATTGTCTGATATGGTTAAGCACTGATGACTATAAATCCACTAATGGGAAATTCAAATCTCCTTAGAAGGAAAAGAACAAAACACCTGGTAATCACCCAAAACTTGGTAAACATGAATAAAATTCTTAGCTAGTCTTGACAGATCTCTAATGAAGCAGTTTGTATTGTAGCCAACCCACTTCCAGACTAGGAAAAAAAAAAAACACTTAATAGAGTTAAACCAAGTGAAGAAACTTGCAAACATTGTATCTTACCCCAAGCTCTGTAACAGCCAACACACCAGATGTGCACACACATACACACACCTCCTGAAAGCATTTCCTGATGTTCTGAGCATTTGTGAGTATGTGTTTTTCAGAATACTTTCACATGGGATCCTAACATGTAAAAGAGATAAAAGCAGAGCTCCGTGGTTAGAAAGGAGTCCTATCCATTTAGCAATCTCTTGGTACCCAACATTGGGCTCGGAGGCATTCAGGACTCCCGAAATCACATTTTAAAGACCACCAGCCACTCTGACATCAGCTGTGGGTTCTCTTCAAGGGGATGGAGACAGACATTCGCCTTCATTATTCATTCTCTAATTTGCTGAACATCCACTCTGCTGGCATACAGAGATATTGAGGCCAAAGTAACAGGAATCCTCATCACAAGAAGTTCACACTCTGTTATGGGAAAGGCAATGCACTGGAATATTTCAAAACTTTAGTGAGTAATGTGATAAAGGTAGTTAGCAGATGCTTTGAGATTCCAGTTTTCATCTCACCAGAAGTTTAGGGACACCAAGTCTGTTCCAGAGTGGACTGTGCCTTTAATTTATCACTTCATTAACTTTGGGGCAGAAGACTGATGAGCCCAAGAAAAGAATATATTAAAGGCCCTCTGAGACAGACCCTATAAAATAAACTTATTTCATTTTATTCCTAAGAATTACACAAAAAGCACTTGATATTCACCTTGGAAATGTGATAATGCCAAATTTTTGAGGAATAACAGGACTTTCACACTGTATCAAACAGTATACATCTAGCCCAGAATTATGATTCTTATGGCCTATATTGGCACTAATCACTAAGTTATAAGCATATATAACACTCAATGCAATTTAATGAACCATGAAGTCTTTTGTAAGTCTTTTAATCACAAGCATTTAATATAACCAACTTAAGGAGGTAAAGATTTCCTAAGCTTGATACCAATTTGGTTGAGCTGAGTTGCTAATTTTCTTCCCTATGCTGACCTAGAAACCCCTGAGGTCCAAGTTACAGTTTGTGACTTGCCTGAGAATAAAATGGATTTAATCTGTCCCTAGACAATTCAATTCACTACCATATAACCTGTGGAGTCCTTAGTAACTTCAGAGCGGTGTTTTTCTTTGTAGTAATAGATGCTGTTATTCAGGGAAATGAAGAAAAGCATTCAGGCCATGACCGGGAAGGAAGAGAGGACCACAGAACCTTAGGCAGACGATTTAGTGCTACGTCATCCAGCATCCCACGGGAGGAGAAAGGAGCCTGCTCATGACCACGTGTGCTCGACACCTCTGCGGGAGGGAGGGTACTTCTTCCTGGGGAAGCGCATTCATCTTGGACAGCCTTTTTACTTATTTTAAAAAGAAAGCTATTCTTAATACAAAGTTCTGCCTTCTTGTCACTCCTACCTATTGGTTCTAAATCTGCTCTGTGAGAGCACACAGAACAAAAATCCTCCCTTTCATGAAGCAGACCTTCAAAGACATATCCTAGTGGAAGTATGACGCTTACTTCCAAATATATGAGGACCCTATAGATTGGCCTCCACTGCTTTCTTCACTTAATGACTCCCCACCAGCTGAGGGACTACAACAAATTTTAGACTCTAAGATATAATTTTTAGAGTTTATTAATTACTATTCCTTTTTTAATGGAAAACTTTTAGCTATGGTAAAATACACATAATATAAAATTTACCATTTTAAGTGTACATTTCAGTGGCATTAAGTACCATCACATCGATGTCCTCCCATCACCAACATCCATCCTCTTTTCATCTTGTAAAACTGAAACTGTATCCACTGAACACAAATTCCCCATTCCCTACCCCTGTCTCCACTTCCCACCAACCACCCCTCTACTCTCTGTCTCTGTGAATCTGCCTGCTCCAGGTACTTCATAAACGAAATCACATAGTTTCTGTTCTGTGACCGACGTGTTTCGTTTAGCTTAATGTCCTCAAGGTTCACCCACACTGTAGCATGTCTCAGAATTTCCTTCCTTTTTAAGGCTAAATCATATTCCATGTGACCATTCCACTTCACCGATGTGAAAAATGAGGCTCCAAGAAGTTAAGAGTTTTCCTAAAATCTCACAACCATAATGGAAGCTAGTTGCCCTGATTCCCTGTTTTCTGCCTACCTATCACATCCTTCTCTATTTTCCAAATGTTCTACATTTCAAATTGGACTGAAGTTGAAGAGGAGGCTCCTTTATCAACTTTTTCCAGGCTTACCTTGTTCTTGGAAGCCATTTCACACTCATTTCAGATTGGGAAATATCTTAAGACAGTAAGAGGTTTGGAGATATGGAGACTGCTGTCCCCAAAATCCAATTGGCAGGGGAACCAGGGTAGCAAGCACGTGGATTTAGTACTACTATAGTAAACATCACACCATAAGGATTGTTCTAATTACTACTACAATTATTTATGTTCTCCCTTTTGAGAAGGAAGCATATTTCTTTTCGCCTTTTCCTTCCTTTTCTTTACTTTTTAATACTGGAACTTGAATTCCTGTGGTAGGCAGCATGAGTTGAAAGAGAGAGTACCTCACGGGTGGCTTTGTTTTGGATTTTAATCTGGTTATGTGCTTTTATCTCTCTTGACAAGATATGGGTAAAGCCACCATACAATGTAACCAGAGTGGGGCTCAGCCATGCCTCACAGCTATTATCTCTTAATAAAAGAGGAGCGCTTCTGCAGGGGATGAGGTTACTGTCAGTGAAGGCATGACTAATAATGATTAATTTGATCTGCACCAACATAAACTGGATCCGAGATTCACTAAATAATTATTCTGTAGCCTGGATACCATTTCCACAGGGTTCAGGGAAGTCGCTAGCCATTTATCACATTAAAACAGAACCCCAAAAATACCTACATAAACAAGAAAGGATAAAATAAGAAACCATCCCTCCAAAAGCCAAATGCCTTAACATCCACCCACAACATATCTGCTTAAAGCTAGAAACAACAACAACAACAACAAAAAACCCCACGTTACTATCTTGTGCCAAAGAAAGACAAAATGTGCTGGACACATACCCTTCTCCCAGCAGGAAAGAGCCAAGCCTAGTTCCTTTTACAGAGAGGGGAAAGGATCAGCCATCTAACTGGCAGAAGTGTATCTATCTCCTCAACTGATCTTTACTTCTGTCTTGTAGGTAAGACATTAGCATTCATGCAACACAAATGCATTTACTCCCAAATTTCTCCAAACCACAGAGCATGTTTGCAGTAAAACCTGGTCTCAATTCAAGGCTTCTACATTGTGGACTATCTTTTGCTGTGACCACTGACAAAATTCATCCTTGGCTAGATCCTCGCCCAGACTCCCTGAGTTCTGTTTTCAGAGAAGCTCATTTCATGAGTCATTTTATAAATACTTACTGAGCCATTGATCAGTGACCACTATGTGCCAGGCACTGTTCTAATACAAAGACAGAGTGAGCAGAGCCACGCCTCTGTTCTCAGAGCTTTCATTCTAGCAGAGAAAGGTGGTAATAAGTAAAGAAGCAAGTAAAATGCATGGTACATCAGACAGATAAGTGCTAGATATAAAACTAACGCAAGTTAAGAGGAACAGAGAAAATCAGACGCGATGGTGCTCAGAGTATTCTGTAAGGTGGGGCAGAATGAGATGAAGCCAGACAGGTAACAAGGCCAACTCGCTTAGGACTCTGTAAGTCACTGCTAAGAGCTGATTTTTGCATGAAAGAAATGTGGAGCCATTGGTGAGTTTGGAGCAGAAGAGTATCCTAATTTGACTGATGTTTTAAAGGATCATTCTAGTTACCCTGAAAAATAGAATAGACATATGAATTTAGAGTTCAGTGGGTAGATCCAGGGTGGAGATAAACATTTGAGTGTTTTTGTGTGTAGATGACACTCAATGCATGAGAGAGCAAAACAGAAGTAAGAGAGGTTGGAGAACTAAGTCCTAGGGCACTCCAAGGTTTAGAGGTCAGGGAGATGAAGAGAGACCAGCAGGAGATTCAGAAAAAGAGCAGGCAGTGAGCTAGGAGAATAAAGAGGGTGCCATTCCGGAAGCCAAGGGAAGACTGTTCCAAGAAGGGAATGACCACATATATCAAATGTGACTAAGGTCAGATAGTAATTAATGTCATCAGAAGCTTAAGACTATTTCTCAAGATTATTTAAATTCTGGCTTTCAGCACACATTGGAAGAGTACTGGAGAAAGGGCTTCACAGCTTTAATGATCACTGTCATTTTATCATCCCTCCAGAATTTCCAAATTGTTCATATATAATAACCATCAACCTTGAATAACCCAGATTCATGCTGTATGTATGTTGGCTTCCCTGATAGTTCAGTAGGTTAAGAATCCGCCTGCAATGCAGGTGACCCCGGTTCAACTCCTGAGTTGGGAAGATCTGCTAAAGAAGGAATAGGCTACCCACTCCAGTATTCTTAGAATTCCCTCATGGCTCAGCTGGTAAAGAATCTGCCTGCAATGCAGGAGATCTGGGTTCAATCCCTGGGTTGGGAAGATCCCCTGGAGAAGGGAATGGCTACCCACTCCAGTATTCTGGCCTGGAGAATTCCACAGACTGTATAGTCCATGGGGTCACAAAAAGTCGGACGCGACTGACTGACTTTCACTTTCATGCTGTGTGTAGCTGGGATGCTTGCTTCCACCTCAGGGATATAGACTCCTCAATATCAGTCACCTCCCTGTTCTTCGCCACATACCAAGGGGCTAAGAAGGAACAGTCACTTAACTCTTTTCATTTTAGACATGAAGATCCTGGAACACTAACTTGGATGCTACGCCCCATTGATCTGTCTTTTTAATATATCCCCTCTGTCCATCAAAATTTGACTTCCATGACCTGGCATTCAATGTCCACTATAACTATAATTTCAGAATCTCAAGATTTATTTCAACCCGTGTGGTCACTCACTGTTCCCCCAGTGCCTGGAACACTTCCTTACTTTTGGACTGGGATGCTTCCCTCCCTAACTCCACTTATTTAATACATCTTTTCAGTTCAGTCGCTCAGTCGTGTTCGATTCTTTGCGACCCCATGAATTGCAGCACGCCAGGCCTCCCTGTCCATCACCAACTTCCGGAGTTCACTCATATTCATGTCCATCGAGTCAGTGATGCCATCCAGCCATCTCATCCTCGGTTGTCCCCTTCTCCTCCTGCCCCCAATCCCTCCCAGCATCAAAGTCTTTTCCAATGAGTCAACTCTTCACATGAGGTGGCCAAAGTACTGGAGTTTCAGCTTTAGCATCATTCCTTCCAAAGAAATCCCAGGGCTGATCTCCTTCAGAATGGACTGGTTGGATCTCCTTGCAGTCCAAGGGACTCTTTTAGACCCAGTTAAATTCATCAATGAAAATTTTCTGTGAATGAGGCTCCACCCAGTATAGGATAATTTCTCCCTCCTCATTATCCTGCCTATTGAGCACTTCCTGTACGTATTTTATTGTTTGTATCCTGTTAACTTATCTTTTCACCATCCCTATTCTATAGGTCACAACAATGTGCCTTGCCCCAAATAAGTAGTTAGTGATTATTTAGAAGATGAATGAATGGTTCTTAACAAAGAATGACGGTCTTAAGAGCTAACAGCAAGTCAGTAGTTGAGTTCAGTTCAGGACCTTTAAGTTCTGACAACCAGATTCACTCTTCAGAAATGTCTGCTCTATTTTTCTGCCAAAGCCAATTGTTGATGTGATAGAACTGTTAAATACACTCTTAAAGCCTTGACTCAGCTCCCCCAAGAACAAGCTTGCATAGTCTTTACTTCTCTGGGCTCCACTCCCACAGTCCAGCTTCAATGGGAAACTCTTGACCCATCCCTGGTTTTAAAATAATAATTTCTTTTTCCTTCACAGCATACCCTGGTAACCACTGAGATACTATACTATGTAGTAACCAGAGAAACGCAAATGGCCTGTGCATACCTGGTAGGGCCAACCACGTACTCATAACCACACTCAGCACTCCCACCTCCACCTCCTGCCCTATACTTGGCACTCTCCAGCTGCACAGATAGTTAAGAGCTGAACAAACCTCAAACCTCTATGTGGGAAGTGCTAAACGAGTTATACTGTCTGGATAAAAACGTGTTAGGAACTAAGGAAGGTACCAAGTAGGGGGCTCTAATCAAGGTGGAGTTTCTGAGGAGGTGGGTTCTGAAATGGGCAGGATTTGCTAGAGTGGTAACAGGCCAGGAGAACATGCCAGGAAGCGAAATAGGATAAAAAAAAAAAAATGTTCAGCAGCTTGGGAGAACTGTGGATTGGCCAAGATGAGAGATAAAGCCCAGAAAACCAGTCTGACCAGCAAGTCCAGTTCTTTACTTCTGTGTCTTTGATGATTTGGGTCAGCCAGGGTACAGTTGTGAGGCCAGGCTGTGCATAAAGATTGACCATTAGTCACAAGTGATGGAAAGAGCACTGGAGCAGGAGTCAGAAGGCCTGGCTGGGTTCCAGCCCTCTGCCACAGAAAACACTTACAAATATAAACAAGGCAACCACTTTTTCCTTTGCTCTGGTTTTCTCCCTTTAGGGAAAAAGGAGGGAGTGGGCGGGGGAGGACAATGGCTCCACCCACTTGTACACTTATGAAACTCACATGCAGTTATGATTGTCAAAGCTCAGTTCAAAAGCAATATGTATATGAAGTAAATCTCCAGCAAAAATAGAGTAGGTTGTCCCTAAGACCTAATGAGACCTAATATCCAGAAGACCTAATGAGAGCACTGTAAACCCCTCCCTGCCTTTCCCTCAGAGAACACATTCTCTGGATGGGGGACTAGTCAACCCTTCAGAATGTGGGTGCTGGCGAGAACGCTGAGATCAGACCGACTTGGACTGACTCCTAGCTCTGTTATTTGCTATCTTGTGTGACCTTGGACAAGTTTTATAAACTTGCTTAGCTTCAGTTTTAGTTTTGCTTCATTTATCAGTAAAATTAAAACAACACTGCGTACTCTGTGGTGAAGATTAAAGACAATTTCGTGTAAAGTTTCTAAGTTGGTTCCTGGCAAACAGTAGATACTCACAAATGTTGTGGACATTTTTATAATTAGCATCAATATGAAAGACCTCATGTACAACAGATAGCAAATCAAATTTATCAGCCATTTGCAAAGAATTGAAATGTTTTGATATCCACAAACATACTTTAAATCCGATTTGAGACTCCTAGCTTCTTTTTCCATGTCCTTCATTTCTGAAACTGGTGCAGTGGAAACTTCTGAAAAATGGCATAGGAGAAGTCAGCATACAATATTACATTGCACGTTAGAAAATATTCTGAAGACCTCTAGTCATCTCCCCACACACCTTCAAAAAAAAAAGTCCAGGTCTGCTACTTGTGGAATAACTAAAAAGTATACTGTTATCCCACACCACACTTGCAGTTTGGGTTACATTCTGTCCTTCTATCGTGTTTGGGTTGACAGGGGTGCAGACAAGAGCAGGGAAAGAGAAGATGTATAAACCTCAGATTGGCTCAGATGAACCACTGGAACATTTAAAATTAATGAAATTCACTGGGTTCTACTCCTTTCTTAGAAATGAGGTCAGTTGGCTGAGATGCAGAATTTGGTTTCATGGGCCACTTCTGCAATAAGAGCTTGGGCTTACCGACAGGCTCCAGGTGATCATTCAGAGGCTAGGCTGAGCTAACATCCTTGAGCACAGACACATGCCCAGCTCTCTGCATTGCCCGCCATGGGCCAGCTTCCCTCCCCTCCCTTCAAGGAGAGAGAGCTCTGCAAGGAAGTGGTGAGAAGTTTAAGGTGAAAATAATCCCAATGATCAGCTTTAAAACAAAGACGATTTCAGAAACATTATTTACCCACCCAAGGGAGACAATTTGACAGGAGACGTAACCATCACTCCAACAGACACAGTAACCTAGTTCTTCCTGCTGCTGTGACAAAGGTAGCACCAGCACAATAACCTGATGGCCAAAGAGTCCTCAGCAAGCACCCTGGCCACACACAAAAAAATCGCCTGAGAGGCAATGAAAAGAAAGCACGAAGCCAAGCACCCACTTCTAGATTTCTAGTTAACTGGTCTGAGTAAGACAGAGGTATCAGTTTTCTTGTTGTTTTTTTTTTTTTTTTTTTTTGAGTTCCTAGTAATTCCAACATGTAGCCTGAACTGAGAACTATGATCTATTTCAATATCATTACATATAGAGGGAGAAGATGAGGGGCAAAGATCCCTACTGAATGATTTGTTCTTAAATCAAATTGCTTTCTTCCCCTTATTGTCCAATATTTTGGTCATATTTCAGGGAAATCTCCTAATTTCAGACTTAGTTATGAAGCCCTCCCACCTTGCCCCAGGCACACTGTGTATGGGGAAGTGAAACTCTCTTGGGCTAAGGTGGAAGAAGGGAACTGAAAGGCGAAACTGACCTGAAATAGGAACGAAACTGAGAAGAATCAGCTCAAAGGCCAAAACTGGAGAAATGAAGCAAACGAGCACAAACCAACTCACTGAGAAAAACCAGTTAGACCCAGAAAGTTCTTTCAGTTTGGATAATTTAAGGTTTCAGCGAGGGATTATGTTTTACATGTTGAAAGTATCACCCACGCAGTCAAGTTCAGCCGACCCGGCATTTTCTTGAGGGCAACTGCAGAGCTGTAACAGTCTGCTGACTGCAAGCACACCTTCTGAAATTAAAAAAAAAGGAGGGCAGTGATCACTCTTGGGGATCACCACAGACAAAATCAAGAGGCCACCTTTCCAAGTCCTATGAGCAGCAGCACCACGCCAACTCCTAACATATTGATCATTTTGATCATTGAAAGAAACATTGTCCCTCTTCCACATCACAAAGGACTTAACTCACCAATTACAAACTAAATAGAAGAAAGATAACTTTCTCCACTTTGGAAAGGCCCCAACCTATGTTTTCTGATGGAGAAAGTTACTTTAAGAAACTGGTTATGAAGAAAGGTTGAATTTAGAGCATGGACCAACATCACATGAACACCACATCTAGGGTGGTCCCTGCAGGCATCCCAGGAACCCAGAAGGTGTTTTTCATCAGTGGACAATGGAAGAAATGCCCCTAAACCAGATCTATATTTTTTATACAGAAACAGAGATGGGAAAGCATGTCCATAGTTTCCTGTAAGACTAATAATCATCAAACAAGAAAGAGGACAGAGGCACTCAGAAAGGCTGGATTGTCCAGAATATGCAATAGTTCACAGATGCAAGTTATTAAATAGCAAGATCTTAAAAAAAAAAAAATCTATTTAGCCATGCAACTTTTAGAGTCTCAAGATTTAAGTTCCTGAGATCTATTATCAGCCACTGCTTGCTTTTATGCCCAAAGGAAAGTGCTGGTAATTCAAGGGAATTAGCTGAGGACTGATTTATTGCTTATCTCCCTAATCTGGTTACAGCTCAGAAGTGTATCCTGTTGGTTCCCGTGCTCTGGTGTCCAATGTCATCCTCTACCTCAGTAGTTTTAGCCTCCTGGCTCAGAGACAAATTAGAACAGGGCTCGAAGGGGGACTCTTGATGGAGAGTTACACTGAGGTCTGTCTACTCCCATCTCTTCAACCTCAGACCCCTCAGACATACGCATAACAGATCTATCTCCAACCAGAAATGGAGTGTGGCTGGGGTATCAGGGGACTTCAATTCCCCTCATTATCCTTTGGTATGCTTTGAATTGAGGGTTAGCAGCAACAGCAAGGGTCCCTGATCTGCAGAGTACTTCATGACTTATAGATTGCTTCCCTATACTTTATAACTGAGCAACTGAGAGCCTGGACTCTGGAGTCAGGGTTCCAATCCCAGTGGCATGACCTCAGACAAGCTGCTTAACCTCTCTAAGTCTCCATTTCATCATCCGTTAAATTCTTCCCGCAGAACTGTTGGGAAGATTAAAAGAGACAGTGAAGGTGAAGCACATATCAGAGAAGCAAAATGTATCTAAGTGCTGAATAGATGTTAGTTAGCTATTATTATTAGCATGACGTGAAAGTGAAAGTTGCTCAGTCATGTCTGACTCTTTGTGACCCCATGAAACTATACAGTCCATGGAATTTTCCAGGCCAGAATAATACTGGAGTTGGGTAGCCATTCCCTTCTACAGGGGATTTCCCCAACCCAAGGATCAAACCCAGGTCTCCCACATTGCAGGCAAATTCATTACCATTTGAGCCACCAGGGAGGCCCCAATAATGTGATATAAAGCTCACAGTAACAATTCCATTAACCACAGTGGAGACTGGCAGGAGGTACAGGGCACACGGACTCATGCACACCCATGTTCATGTGTGTACAATGCCAGTTGGTGGGCAGTGTGGATGTGTGGAAGAACTGCCATTAGCTGTGAGGCTGGCTCCATATAATGCTGGCTTGCTATGTCCCAGCAGGTGTGTAGCTATACTGTGGACCACAGATGGTTGGGAATCCACTAACCAAAAACCATGAGTATTTAATTTAGATCATATTTCACTGACAAAAAAAAAAAAAAAAAAAGATCAGAGAGCTTGAGTGACTTGTCCAGGATCACCCATTTTGTTATTAAGTGGCAGAACTGAGACGTCAATCCAATTTGTCAAGCCCTACAGGCAAACAGGGCAGAGGGGAGGAGGCTGTGGAGTTCTGGCCACTGGAGGGATTTCAGAAATGAACTCAAATCTCTTCCCCACTGCTCTGTATCACCTGGCGCTGCTGAAAAAAATCAAAGGGTCTCATCCTAATAAATGCTTCTTATCTTGGATAGCTAAGGAGCCAGATGTGTGAACTAAATTATGTGCCTCATTCTTTCCCCAAAAAGAACAAAAAATGCCAACTCTGCCTTTTGTCAGATTTAGCATTGCATTAATATGTACAGCACCAAAATGTCACATTTGTGAATCAGTAAAGTCATTCTGAAAATTCAAGAAATCCATAAAACTGTTCCCTGGTTCTCCTCTAAGCATGCCCCACACCAGAGTTAGAGTGTCCAGCACTCTCCCACAAAGAGGAGCGAGTTCCAATTCATAGAACAGCCCACGGGTGAAACCTCTCTTCCTAGGAAGTACAGAGAGTGGCAAGTTTGCAGAACAGATGTTTATATTATATTAAAAAAAAAAACAAAACGATATTGCATCATTACAGAGGTTAATGAGCTTCACGAGGCAGGTGCCCTGAACGGCAGGAAGGGGACAGCAGAGGGGACAGGTGGTGGGAGAGACACACACGGGGAACTGCTTCCATTCTTCAGTGTCAGATGTGGTCAGGAGGCGCCCTGATCATGGTAATAACGGCAGGAGGACAAGTTTTTCTGGTGGGCACTGGAGCCTGGCTGATGGCTGGGCAGCAGCTTACCCTCACATCCAGCCCCTGGTTTTCTGAGTGAGGAATGTACTTGTCAGCACAGAGATCCCTAAAGATTCAACCAAAACCAGCTGGTTCAGTGTTTCTCAAAAGGGGTGCCACAGAATATTTTCCCCAACTGAAAGTGCTCCAAGATCAAATAAAATTGGAGGAAAACTGCAAATTATATCTCAGTCATGGAGATTCATAAGGCACATTAGCATGTGGAAGGCTCTGAGATGTGCTTTATAAAGAAACCTGCTTACATTTTTTAACCAAGTATTTTAAAACTTGGTTAATCATTTTTCCCTTCTCATTTTTTTAGTATAAGACTTAGCAACATAATCTCATTTTGAAAAACATTTTCAGAAGTGCTATTCTAGTCTAAGCTTCTTCATTTTACAAAGTATGAATTCGTGATCTAAGGGTCACAAACAAGTTAACATGTCTTTTTCATGAGTTAAAGTTATATGACACTGGGGGGATAAGTTCAAGAAAATCAAGGTTCAAGTCAAGATGCTAGGACAGAATATCGATCAGCAGATTATTATCAGCCTTTTGATCATACTCTCAATCAACAGCAGGCTGAAGAAGGAATCCCTTTTACTCACTATGCTGGGGTTTGATCACAGTAAATCCCAGAACTATACCCGAGGAAGGATTTCAAGATTGAACAGTAAAAACTTATCCAAAATCGGTCATGAGGGCCAGCCACAGCTCCATGAAGCTGAAATGCCAAGTCCAGCAGGGGATGGAGAGCCAAGGAGAACTCCAGTGACATAGTTCACAATGATGGGGCTGACGGGGTCTAGAGAGCACTGTCTAGATAAAGTATAAGCTAAGCTAAGTCGCTTCAGTCGTGTCCGACTCTGTGCGACCCCATAGACGACAGCCCACCAGGCTCCCCCGTCCCTGGGATTCTCCAGGCAAGAACACTGGAGTGGGTTGTCATTTCCTCCTCCAAGATAAAGTATAGTCTACTGTTTCTAGATTCTGACTGGGTCTAGAGAAACTCTTCAGATGGTTTCGCCTGCCCTGGGCTGGGCATCTGCAGGTTCTAGTGTGGATTCCTACAAGTGTGTAGTATTCAATTTAAGAAGTCAAGATCACAGGCATAAAGGAACTTCTCTAACATAAGGCCCAGAGCTTCATAACTTAATCCTGATCTATTCAATATCTCTATCAAATGAAGTCACGAATCACTTTTTCTAAAAGTCAGCTCCACTGATGACATAAAATAGGAAGGACCAACCAAAATAATGGACAAAAAACATCTCAAAATATCACCATAGACTGGGATGCTGATCCAAAATTGACTTATCATTGATAAAGCTAGTTAGGTTTAAGTAAGCACAGCATAAAGAATCAAGGTAGGCTTCCAAGGTGGCTCAGTGGGTAAAGACTCTGCCAGCAATGCAGGAATACAGGCAGATGTGAGTTTGATCCCCAGGTCGGGAAGATCCCCAGGAGAAGAGCATGGAAACCCACTCCGGTATTCTTGCCTGGAGAATCCCATGGACAGAGGAGCCTGGTGGGTTACAGTCCAGCGGGTCACAGAGTCAGACACGACTGAAGCAACTGGGCACACAGGCAAGGAATCAAGGTACCAAAATATACACCATCGATTCCACTTTTTCTCTGTACTAATCAGACTACATCTGAAGGAATGGAATCCACTTTATTCACATGCATTTGAGTTACATTTAAATAAGACGTTCGGAGAAGGCAATGGCACCCCACTCCAGTACGCTTGCCTGGAAAATCCCATGGATGGAGGAGCCTGGTGGGCTGCAGTCCATGGGGTCGCTAAGAGTCAGATAGGACAGCAACTTCACTTCACTTTTCACATTTATGCACTGGAGAAGGAAATGGCAACCCACTCCAGTGTTCTTGCCTGGAGAATCCCAGGGACGGGGAAGCCTGGTGGGCTGCCGTCTATGGGGTCGCACAGAGTCGGACACGACTGAAGCGACTTAGCAGCAGCAGCAGCAGCAAGACGTTCACAGAGGGAGACCTCTCATTCAGGAAGCATTGCAAGGAACAACCTGCAGAGTGACTGGAAACTGGAGACCCTACAGTTGTTAAAGATAAGGAAGAGCACCACAGCTGTTTCCAAATACAGGAGAAGCTCTCCTGTGAAGAAAGGAAGGACCTAGTTTATAGGATTTTAAGAAGCAGCACAGAGGCAATATACAGGAAATAAATAGCTTTCTAAACATCTGAGCTGCCCAAGAATGAAGGGAAGCCAGATGTCCACCATTCTCTGAATGAACCTCTAACCAGAGGTTAGAGGGGGAAAGCCTCAGACTTTCTCTAAGAGTTCTGCCATGCTTCTTCACTCTGTCTCCTTCAGATCCCCAGCTTCCCATCCATGGCTATGATCTAACTCTTTTTCCTTTCTTCCTCCCCGCTTCAGCCCCTTCTCCTGGGTCCACCATACTCCATCCTTATGTTTCACTATTTTTTCCCAGACACTTGACCCTAACTTCCAACCAGGACACGCACCTTGCCACACTGCATGCCTCGTCTCCAATGCAAAGCTCGTGCTGATCTAAAACATTTCTGTCTGGGGTAGAGACCATTTCGTGGTCACATCAGTCATGGGGTAGAGAGACCAAGACCCATCTGTCAGAGATTTGAGGAAGGGACTTCCTTAGGTATGGGAGATTGAAGCGATGACCTGGGAGGGCTCATAATGGTCTGTTTCTAGAATTTGTGAGGTAGCACTAGTTCTAATTTATAGTGCTTTCAAAGGCTATGCAAAGACATTTCTATGACATTAGGCAAGTCAGACCATGTTTCTATCCCTTATTCTTAGGATGCCATCCCTGGAAGTAAGGATCCTTATACTGATGGAAGGTACAAGGAAAGAGCATTTTCACAACTGCCTTTCAGGACATATTCAGATTCAGATTACCTGTCTAGTGTTCGATGATTCACTCACAAAATCCTTATTCTGTGGCAAGCCTGTGGGTGGTTCACCTTGGTTCCAACACAAGAGTAGCCTTGTGAATTAAGAGGCCTGGCAGGAAATCAATCACTAATCTCTTTTTAGTGGCTCATCCTTCTCAATAGGATTTTGGAAATAATCCACAGGAAAAGGTGACTTCTTGATCTGTCAGAGAGGAATACTAGAGAGAATGCTACGCTATAAGACTAAAAACATGCATAAACTCTCCCAACTTTGAGTGACCTGGGAAGTCATTAGCCCTTTTTAAACCTCGGTTTCCTCATCAGCAGACCTGAGAGGTTTCAGTCTGCAGTACTTCCTAACTTTTCTGGGTCACAGATAATCTTGAGAATCTGATGAAAGCTGTCAACTGCACATCCAATTTCAGAAGGTTAGAGGAAAACCTGAAGACCACCTATAGAGATTCTATAGCAACCTTGGACCCCAGGTTAAAAACTCTGTGGACCAGTATTATGTCTATGATGCTTCTCTATCTAGCTTTCTATCCAGCTTTCTATCAACCTTCTCTGTGAATGTTAATATTTATTAAGTATTATTTTGCTTTTTAGCTCCAAGTTAGTGACACAGAGCTCTCAAGACACCCACATGACATTTAAAGTAATAAATAAAATGTGTCAGTTGTAGTCATTTTAACAGGTGAGGTGACATAGAGACAGCAATAGATAATCACATTAATACAACTCTACGGTCACCACCACTGGAGTGCAGTCTCTACTCAAGTGAAGATTCAAGAACCCACCATCATTCCTTTAGATCATTCCCCAAGAGCTGCCATATTCTTCAGAAGCATCCCTGTTGCTTGCCTATGTCTCTCAGCATAACACAGGCACTATGCATCTCATGATACCAGAGACAGTTGTCCAGGCTCTCTGTCCATGAAGAAGGTAGTCCTAGACCAACCCAGCGCAGACTACCAGTCAATGTTCCAATGATACAGGCATGTGAGCACCACTGCGTTCCTAGAGTCTCATAATATAACTGGCAAGTCAGTTGGATTGGGAGGGTAATCCACCAAATAAATAGAAATCAAATAAACAAACATGGATTGTTCTTCCTCTACTCTTTGTATACAGTCTTTTTTCTTTTATTTAAAAATTGCATCCTGTCTCTTTCCCAAAAGCACTGAAGTCAATTTATTAAGTATTTACCAAGAAAAAGAAAACATATCCCAATGCTTTGAGAGATATAAAAAACAGGACTTGCTTTCAAGGACTTGACATTATAATTGGAAAGAGAAGAAATTAATCAAATAACAATAAATAAAACAAGTTAGAAATAAATCAAATAGCAATAACTGTAAACAGTAATAAAATACAGGCTGAAACCCTATAAGCTTAATTACAAACAGTGGTAGAAAAAAAGGAAGGGGCATAGGAGGCAAGAAAGGACATTAGTCTAAATACGAACGGCTTGCCCTTTCTGTTCCAGCAGTTCCCTCCTTCGCTTTTTTTTTCCATTTCAAACTCCCTCAAATTCTTGCCTCTAAGAATTTTTATAAGTGTAAGTCTGTAAACTTTCCTCCATCTTCCTCCCCATAGACAGGGAGAGAATGCTGATGCTGATATGAAAGGTATGTTCCCTTATCTTCCTGCTTCCTCCCTCCTCATCTCCAGCCCTTTCACTGACTATGTCATGGACAAACAAACAAAAAACAATGACAAAAACCTCTGCCTTGTTATGTCCTCCCTGAGGTAGATAAACGCAGGAATGACACTCACCTGGACAAACCTCTCAAGGGCTCCCAAATATCCAGCTCTGCCATGTCTGAATATATTTGCTCATGCCCTTGCCAACTCCATCTGCCCTATTCCATAAGCCCTGCCATCTTCAAGGTTCAGCAAAAATCCCACCTTGTCCTACCCAAGAAACCTTGTCCTACTCAACTAGCCCACATGGATTTCCTATCTCACCACCTTTAATAGACTGTCAGTATTTCACATACCTTCCATCTTACTGGTCTTACCCTTACAATCTTTCATAACTTTAAAGTTTGTGTGCTCTAGCTAAGCCTCCTGAGAACAGAGGACATGTGTTCCCTTGCCCTTATATACTCCAGAGAGCAGAACTCTGTGACAGGTGTATAGAACTGAGATGTAAACTCAGAAGAATCCCAGTGATATTAAGTTTGATTATAGGCAGACTCAGATTGCCCCTCAAAACAGCCTTATTAATAATTCTACCTTATTCAGATCCTCAAAAGTTCTCCAAGCCTGCCTACTATTCTAAGTTCCAGGACCCAAACCTAATTTAAATAGTTTCCCAATTGTTATGGACTGAATGTTTTATGTCCCCAAATTCATGTGCTGAAGCCTTAACTCCCGGTGTGATGATATTTGCAGATGACCCTTTGAGAGGTAATTAGGTTTAGATGAGGCCATGAAACGCCCATGAAGGGATACGTGCGCTTATAAGAAAAGGAAGAGATGCTCAAGTACTTCATCATCCATAAATCCTCCCCTTACTAGCCCACCCTACTGGTACCCAGGCCTCCTGCCTCACTGTGAGCTCAAAGCAATGCATGTCTGTACCATGCCTTGGCTATTTAAGCACACATGGGCATATTAGGGGAAACAACTGGTGAATGAATACATACGGTTTATGATAACTCTGGACAACCAACTTTCATTTTTATTTAGCTTTGTATTACTACCATCTCCCATTGATTCTAAAATGTATACTTTTTCATTTCTAACATCTCTGAAACTGCCTCAGAGTCTGTGGCATCTTAGATTTGATGATGTATGGCACTTCACTTTTCATATATATGTCTTTATTCCTCAACAAACTGCAAGCTCTTTTAAAAAAGGACTCATACATTGTATATCCATTTTCCTTCACTTGTCTGGCAAAGATTCTATGGACAGCATAGATCCTCCGTACATCCTTGCTAAAAGAAGAAACTGCTTCCTTAATTGTTCCTTCCCTCCTGAAAAAGGATGAGATAAGCAGAAAGCAGCCAGAGATTTGGGTATGTTGGATAGTGAGGTGGCTTAATCCTTGGTCATTTCTTTCCCCCAACACCATAAAATTTTAGAACTGAAAGCATACACTGGCTCCACTGCAATTTCTATCTCTTTATCCCAGAGTAACATTTGTTTCTTACGCTTCACTTTCCCTTCTATAAAACGGGTCCAATTACACTTACCTCCTCAGAGAGGGGTATAACTGGAACAGAACGAAATGATGATATCTTACAAATGCTGCAGAGAAGGTCATGAGTATTATTAAGTGACTGCCCCAGGGGAATGTTGTTTCCCACGATGGAAAAGGAAGGAAGCTTGGAGATTCTACGTTTGCTGTTCTGTACACACACAGTACATCACCATGACAGTTCTTCTTAAGTTCACCCCCTTTCTCTCTATAATAACTTTTCTGCTGACAAACAGGAAAGCCTTGGTGGTCATGCAGAGAATCAGGGAATATGGACGGTGAGGAGAGCTAGAGGAGGGTTCGCCTGCAGCCTCTGGAGACACCTTTCTTCATCAGTCTGTACCTACCTGTGTGTCCTGCCACATGCCCAGGCATAGCGTACAAAAATGTCTCGTTACATGATCCATCCTGTGTTGCCCAATAAATAATAGACACAATCTAAGTTGCCAAGAGCAGCTTATCAAAGGCTGATCTTTATGTCTGGATCCAAAGTCCAGGAATACCAACTCAATTAGGTAGAAGCTAAATGAACACTGGACACGGTTCCTGTTACTTACATCGCTCTTTAGGTGCATGCACGAACATGTATGCAATGCCCACACAGACCATCTTCCTTCTGAGAGGTGTTTTGAACAGATTTAGACTGAGTGCATGTTCTCAATCAACCTTTTTCAAAACCATGGATTCCTGAGCTACTAGAGGTTTGACCAAGATCAGGAACCATCCTATAAAACCAATGAGTCAAAAGCTGATAAAACTATAAAGGTATGATATTCTCTTTGTCTGCCCTCCTCCCTTTCTTCCTCTGGAAAAGAAGACAAGTGTTCTTGTTTATTCTCCTCTTCCCCTTCACTTTTCAGGTGCTAAATTTGCAAACTTTGTTCTTCCTGATAAGTGAAGAAACAAAGAGATCATCTTTTATCCTATCTCAGAGAAAGATATTCACATCCCTCTTCATGTTAGGAGAATGGCCTCCCTTCCTTCTCTCTTGAGGGCAGGCTCAGACAGTAAAGAATCCACCTGCCCTTGCAGAGGATGCAGGAGGTGCGGGTTCGATTCCTGAGTCGGGAAGATTCCCTGGAGAAAATGGCAACCTACCCCAGTATTCTGGCCTGGAAAATCCCATGGACAGAGGAGCCTGGTAGCTACAGTCCATGAGGTCGCAAAGAGCCTGACACAACTGAGCTACTAACACACTGAGGGTGGGGATAGTGTCATTTACTGAAACTGGTGTTTCACCAAGCTTCCTTTTCCAGAGTTTTTCTTTTGTCTCCCAACTCCATCGAGCCTCCCAAGGCACAAGATGCAGTGAGACATCTTTACAAAAGCTCAGAAAGGTACCTCTACACAACAATTGGAGGTGGGAGTGGTCCAGGGAGAGCTGGTCTAGTAGGCATCAGTTAGTGATCTAATGAATTTGTGAAACACCATAAACAACCACATTGCAAAACCATGATACTTACTAACATAGCAAAGACTTTGAGACATCCTACTGCAAAGATTCTATTTAGCTTCGTTTGTCGTTCAGTCACTCAGTTGTGTCCAACTCTTTGCAACCCCACAGACTGCAGCACGCCAGGCTTCCCTGGTAGCTTCGTTTAACCAGGTGTTTCTCAATCATTTCACTCATGGAATCTTTTTTTGGCCTCCAACACCTCCTAATGTTCTGAATAAGTGTGTTCCACAGACCACATATTGTAAAATGCTGACCTTGTCCAATACCCATCTTCTTCTCACAAGGAAAGTAAGAAATAGAGAAGGGCTTTGACTCACTTAATCTTGCACATGAATGGCGATACAAAGCACTGCATAAGAAGTTCAACAAGCTCTGGATGTGGAGGCCAGGATGTCTGAGTGAAATTGCCTCCCAGTCATTTTCGAGCTGTGTGGCTTGGGCCACCACCTCTCCTTTCTAGAATTATTTTCATTCTCAGTAAATGGAGGGTTTTTTTTCTTCCAAGGATTTCTAAGGCTCTTTTCAATTCCCTTTTCTGGGATACTGAGAGACTCTAACACTTGCTGTAACACCTCCTGGAGCAAGTCCCAGAAGTGTGAGTCTACAGTTGCTCTAAATTTAAAGTTTAAAAAGCTCATGAAATTGTCAACCCACACAAAGGAAAAACCAACAGCAAACCACCGCACCCCCCTACCCCCGCCCCCACCATGGTCATGAAGATACCCGCGAGAGGAACAGGGGAGAGACGAAGTCCAAGTTATATCACCTGTATGCAGAGGCAGGCACTATATGGCTGACTCTGGAGTCACCAGGAACCAGGAAGCCCGACCCCCATGCTGCTCACCTAAGCCCAAGGAGCACACCTCAGAGTGCAGCCAATGCTGTGTCCCAGTTGTGACTAACCACCCTGCCAAGGTCTGTCTCTGGCCACGAGGCACTATACAAAAGCATGAAAATATTTCAGCACAACTTAGATGCCTTATGCATCCATGGCATGCTCCATCTGCTCCTCTCCCCTCCTCTAAGGTGATCCTTAGATACCCAGGAACAACATGTATAGTCCTCTCCAGTCATATGAGCAGACAACAATCTCCAGGTTGGCACATAACTTGCCGGCTTGTTCCTCACTGTGTCTCTAGGGTGTGGCATTAATTGGTACTCTTTAACATCTGCAAAATAAATGATTATTTCTAAGCTAGTAGTTCCTGAGAGTTAAGACTCAGAAAACACATTAATTTATAAGTTCATCAAATATCTGTTAAGTGCCTGGACTATTGTGGGAACTGAGCTAGACATGATGGGGAAACTAACAGAGAATTCCCACCAGACTCTACTCCCAAAGAAATTACAGTAGACAACATCTGTGAGGACGAAACGGTGCCAAAACTTCTCATCCTGCTCTTCCTACCCCTCCCACCTCAGTCTCCCATTCTGCTTCTTTTCCTGCTCTCCCCATTTGTAGACATGACCTGGAGGCAACCACTCACTTGGCCACCTAAAAAAGAAAACATCATCATCATTACAGATGGCATTAAATTAGTGTTGATTCTGTGCCAGGCTGGCAATGCTTTGAATTTTGTACAACTTTTGCCCTATTTTACATAAAGGTGTATATCATTGTAGAGCCACGCCTGTCTTTCCAACTCCCTACATCAAACCAGTCTTGAGATTAGTTACACGACCTAGATGTCTTTCCCATCCAGCTTGGTCAGTGCTCCTGTGAAGCCCCAACACTTAGTCTCCAGTCGTGCTTGAACTATTAGAGTCACTTCTAGACTGTCTTCTGGCTGACTGACAATCTACCCTCAAACCAGCTAAAATAAAAGTGGCAGCCTCGCCTCTCTACACTATGTGTCTGACCATGTCCTCCACCTCCATCCAAACCCTTCCTTTGCTCTTTGGTGCACACCAGATTTTGAGATCAGGGATGGCTGTCCACAGAGGGATGGCCACCACTATGCTGTGCACTCAAGCTCCCTGGAAAAATTCTCCCAGCCTCTTCGCTTACAGACCACCCTGAACTTAAAAATAATCCTGCATTACCTCCTCCAGGAGCTTTCCCTGACCCCAAGGCTTCCTCCTGAGCCTCTCTTTGATGTCCATTTAGCACTTTCAACAGATTGTGGCTCCTATTTAATAGCCCTTGACTCTGAGACCCTAGGGTGAGCCAAGTCTGGATGTGGCTCCCTCTGCCCCTGGCACATCACCTAGAAAGGTGGAAAGGTTTTCTCCCTTAGCACAGCTTCCTCTTCCCATTGCCTCGTGGCTTTATTTCTCACTCAACAATGCTTTATAAAATCATTAGAGTAAAATGGTGCATTCTTTTCTCTCATAGCTTTAAAAGACCTTAATATTTCAAGAAATAATTATTTCTTCCTATCAAAAGAGAACTCTCTTTTTTTCTTTTCCAATGAAAAAGCTGGCTTTGAGAGATGGAGTGACTTGCCCAAAGTAAGACAACTCATGAGAGACAGAGCTGAGATCCAAACCCTGGTGGCACAGTTCCCCACAGCAGCTTTATTACCTGCCCCTTCCCCTGCCTCTGCCCAGGGCTCTCTGTTAAAAAAGAAAGCAGAAAAAGAATATATATGTATATATACATATACATGCACATACATGTTTCTATACTTATACAAATATATATTACGAACACATATATATATACAGGAATATGAGTGTATTCCATCCAATGTTTAACAGAAAGAGTGGGGACTCTGAGAGCTTCAGAAGGGGAGGAGATTCCCCCCAAGAGGGGGCCGGGCAGGGCGCGCAGCAGCCCAGGAGACAGCTGGTGTTTGGGTGGTAGTAAATCACCCTGAAATGAGCCTCTTCCGTGGACTCAATGAGGCCCCCACAACAAAGGGAGGCCCAGCTTGCAGCCGGACAGCCTGCCCGCCAGCCCCAGACGCGCATAACAGCTTCATTCAGGAGCCCCACCTCCACACAAAGGCCCCCGAAATCAATCCGACATCCCGCCACCCTGGACAATGCCTCGAATCTTCTCAGAATCGAAGGCTCAAATGAGGGGACAGCATTCAGGGGAGATCAAACCAGCGGCCTGCCCCTGAAAACAAGCAAGAAGAGTTCTGCAGAGGAGGCTGGGGAGGAAGCAGCATGTTGGGTAGCTAAGCCGGCTCCCGCCCTCCAGGACACAGGCGCTCCGCCACCGTCAGGACCCAGCGCGCGACACTTGCTGGCCAGGGCCACTGCGCCACTTGGCCTCGGGCTTTGTGCAGCCCTGGCCCGTGTGAACCTCTGCCGCCCGCTTTTCCCAGTGGCTCCAGGCACAGCCCGTACAGTAGCCGCACACACATGCAAATATCCCGCCCGAGGCAGCGGCTTAGGGTGTTGACAGTGGCAGCCCCCACGCCAGGCCAGGCAGCCCCTTTTCCCAGGCAGGGCCCCTGGAGGTACTCATCTGCCCCATTCTGCTGCCTAATCCGGTTATCAGCTGCAGAACGGGTTGCCTGGTGGAGATGGGGAAGCTCCTGCAGGGAAGAGGGGCAAGCTGCCGCTACAGCAGAGGAGCCAGGATTGTACCGAGGGTCATTGTTAAAGCCTCCAAGGTCTCTCCCAGTCTCAGAGACCAAGTCAGAGGCCACAGTGCCAGAAACTCAGCGTTGCACCAGGCCAGTCTCCCCTGGATGGCTGAATCCGACCTGCATCTAGGGTGTAGGGCCCCCAGCAACGGCCGAGTGGAACCTTGTTGTGGGTAGCAGAGGACATTTGACTGATCTGTGGGCCATTTTCTGTGCTAAGGCCAGAATCCCTCCAGAAACTCCAGGTAAAGCTGCCTTAAATTTGACATTCTAGGTAGCCACCAAAAAAGGTTAAATAAACTCTGATGGAAAACAAAGGACTTTTCATTGAGTCCCTCACACCTCCTTCCGCCCCCTGCCTTGGCTCTCCCATGTCGGCGCAGACAGTGGACAGGGTCTGCAGAAGGAGGCATGGTTACGTGGGCAGCTGCCCCAGAGAGAGCTGAATCAAACTGAGAAGGCGCAGGAAACCAAGCAAGAAGCTCTGCGTAGAAGCTGGGCCTGGGTTAACTCAGGCCAGTCTTCCCTCAGCCCCTTATTTTAGCCACAGATACCTCTATTTTGCTCTTGCTAAATTACTGGCTAAACTTCTTCCTGGAATTGATACATGAACAGCCAGCCATTTACCACATTATATAAGAAATCCTGCCCACCTCCCACTGCCCCTCTCCGACCATCGGGCAGTATGGCATGAGGTGGGATAGCTGGAGGAGAGGGATAAAACTTCAAGACGCAAAAAGGGTACTTTCTGCTTTAGAGTCGCTTCATTCTCAACTGATTCCACTGGCCAACAATAGTAAACTGAATCCACTTTCCCTCTTGGAAGGGTCAGTTGTTGTGTGTGTGTGTGTGTGTGTTTTACCCTTCCCCTTTCCATTTTCTGCTTTTGTAGCTCACCTCCTCCAATCTACTTCCCTACAGGAGCCGAAATTAAACAAGCTCCCCATATGCCATGCCTCACTTGTTGTCTGTTCCCCTCACCGCCATCTGGCCTATTTGCTCAGCCAAAAAGAGAAAGAGAGAGAGAGAGAGACAGAAAGAGCAAAAAGAGGGAGGGGGAGGGGAAGAGGGGAAAGGAAAGCAGGGAAGCAAGGGGAGGGCAGAGAGGAGGGAGAAAGAAGGAGAAAATGAGGAAGGGTAAGGGAGGCAGAGAGAGAGAGAGGGAGAGGGTGAGGGAAAGAGGGAGAGAGAGCGAGAGAGAAGGCGGGAGAGCCAGACACAATGAAGAGGCAGGGGTGATGATGTAGCCTCTCCCATCTGCTCCTTGGCCAGAGGCCCGGATGGAGCAGTAATGGAGAGCAACAGAACCAGTGATAATTAACCCAAACACAGACCTGTTTATTTAACCTGCTCAGATAGATCAACTCTGAGGCTGCGCGCTAGAGGAGGGTGCTGGGACACACTTAGGGAGACACCCAGGAGGCTGCTAAGGACACAGAGGCAAGTTGGCCCTCCCCACAGATATCCTGGGGCTAAGCATGTGCTTGGGGAGCAGGAAAGCAGAGGAGAAAGTTGTTGCTGAAAGAAGTCACTAACATCCATTCAAATCTTCTTTTTGTCATCTTGCCCTATCCCATGCCCATCACCCTATTTCATGGCAAAAGCTGCTTCTGGATGGCCAAATGTTGCCAAGCAAAACTAGTCAATGAAACATAGTTGTCTCCTGCATCTTCACTCCCCAGTTTCCTCTCTGGACTCACTCCCTATCTTGGCATAAGGATCAGGAGCCAGGAGACAAAAAACGAGCTAACGAGAGAGAATACAAGAGAAGGAAACAAAACCACCTGAAGACCTCAGACTAAGATAGTAAGGAAGGACAATAGCCAATGGCATTGAATAAGCATAAGATGAAAGAAGTCTGAGGTTCAATGCCTAAAGCAGCCACTTTTGCTGCATTACCATGTCACCATGCCTGCTTCTCCCTCAACTTATCTACTTGATGGGGGCAGCAAAGCTTATCTCCCAAGATGTTCCAATTTTCAAAAGTGAAAATGGAAAAGTTCATTGCCATCAGTCCATACTTGCCCCCCTCTCCAAGTCAGGGAGGAGACTATAGCCTTGAGCAAGACCACTAAAGACTGTGGTCTGTTTGAAATAGACACTGTGCAGTGTCTAGAGAGGGGTTCTAAACCCCCTACCTCTCCACCCTTGCAGGCCCCAGAAGTAAAGAACAAGAACATCTATAGGGTTGAATAGCAGCAGATAGGAGTTGTGAGTCTGGAAACCAGGCCCAAGAAGCCTGGGCCGAGCACTGACAGTTGGTGAGAGAGAGAGTGCACTAGCTGGGTTGAAAACAGGAAGCGTCGGGGTAGCTGAGGAGCTGGCAGGCACCGAATTCCAAGTGGCTTCACGCTCCTCAGTGGAAGAAATGCAGAGATAATTTGAACATGGCTATTTTCAAGCTCCACAGCTGAGCTCCTTGCTCTCCCACCCCACACCTCCCACCCAGCCCTGCAATTTGGCAAACCCTTTCTGCTGGCTGCTCTTATACCCAATATGTTGGGTTGCCTTAGCAACTAAGGCAATTATCTCCTTGGAGCAGTTAAAACAATGACCGTCATAAATAATAACAATAAGAAGGACGATGGTAAAAAATAGATCTTAGACTTCCAGGATCATAGGTTGACAGAGAATGAAAAAGGAAAAGAGGTTCAGATTGGGCAAGCAATAAGAGCTAGTCTCTTATGGACCTAGTCTTATTTATCTAGAGAAAAGAGATACAAAACACTTAGCTTTGTTTTTTTACCCTCAGGCAATCTTAGGGACATTTCCTATTTGTTCTTGGTTTATCCTGTGTATCCTCCTATCAGCCAGACCCAGTAGGAGCACTGAACACTAATTGTTTAATACCTATCTCCTCTAAGGACCAAGAATTCCTTACAGGCAGGCACTGAGTCTGTCATCTTGGTATATTTAGCACTTAGCTCAAAGCTTGGCACAGAACAGGTACTCTAAAATATTCCCTGATTGAATGAAAATATTATATCACATTGAGTGAATGCCCAATTTTTGCCCTTTTTTTTTTTTTTTAATTTTTAAAAAATCCTCTGGGCCAGACAATGTTTAAGTCACTCCAATCTCTAATATTCTATGAACTTAGAATCTACCAGCCTGCACTTTAAGGTACAATGGTGGTGTCTCCTGCATTACAAGCAGGCTCCTTCTTTGCAGGCAGATTCTTTACCAATTTTACCAGGGAAGCCCCAAGATATAGTAGGGCTCCACATTTACAAGAATAAAGAAAAATCAAAATGTAAGTTCCAATTTATCTAAGTACAGGTTTAATTTGCCTATAGAACCATCCAATAAAGTTTTGTGAATGTAGAATGTTGCGATAAAACACTAAAAACAATTGAAAATGATTAAATTGATAACAGATCATACAACTTGAGCTCACCCTAACCAACCATACATGCCTTCTATCCTACACTCAAACTCCATCCCAGGAATGATGTCCCACCAATTAATGAAACATCAATTCATGTGTGGGATTTGTAACTCTAAACAAAGAGAGTCTATCTTTTTCCAGCATCCATGGGCAACTGTAGTGAAAACCACAGGGTCAGACAGTGAATTAGTTCATATTAACTCTATCTCTCCCTTTCTGTTTCACTTTCTTTTGAAGTATTGGAAATTCAATACTTGACACTTTCAAAGTACATTCACACTATATGTAGTCTCTATATTATTGAGATAAACTGAGCAGGAACCACTTCTATTCCAAACATGAGGAAATGAAGTAATTGATGACAGTTAAAACAGTGGCAGTCCTCAACTATACTGATATCAGCTTTCTTGCTGTTCCCTTTCCTGTTGTGATGGCCACAGTATATGACACGTATAATGTGACCCTTAGTGTAAAGGTGAAATGTACTACCTTTCTTTTTCTGTGTGTGGAGGGGGTGATCCAAAGATTTATTTTCATTTTTTAAATTTTTATTTTTAACCACTTTTATTGAAGTATAGTTTATTTACAATCTTGTGTTAGTTTCAGGTATATAAGAAAGTGATTCAGTCATATATATGTATGTGTGTGTGTATATATATATTCTTTTTCAGATTCTATTCCATTATACGTTATTACAAGATACTGAATATAGTTCCCTGTGCTATACAGTAGGTCCTTGATATTTATCTATTTTATATATAGTAATGTTAATGCCAAATTCCTAATTTATCTCTCCCCAACCCCTCCCCACTATCACCTTTGGTAACCATAAGTTTGTTTTCTATGTATGAGTCTCCTTCTGTTTTGTGAATAAGTATCATCATTGTATCATTTTTAAAATTTATTTTTAATTGGAGGATAACTGCTTTACAATGTTATGTTGGTTTCAGCTGTACAACATGAATCGGTCATAAGTATACACAGATGCGCTCCATCTTAAACCTCCCTTCTCTCCCCAATCCAACCCCTGTAGGTCTTCATAGAGCACTGTGCTAAATACCCTGTGTTATACAGTAACTTTCTACCAGCTATTTAACACATGGAAATGTGTATATTTCAATGACACTCTCAAAATTCACCCCATTCTCTCCTTCCACTGCTGTGTCCACAAATCCTTTCTCTACATCTGTGTGTCAATTCCTGCCCTGCAAATAGATTCATCAGTACCTTTTTTCTAGATTCCATATATATGTGTTAATATATGATGTTTGTTTTTCTCTTCTTGATTTACTTCACTCTGTATAACAGCCTCTAGGTTCATCACCTCAGTTCAACTGCCTCAAACTGCTTCCTTTTCATGGCTGAGTAATATTCCATTGTATATATGTACCACTATGGCTTTACCCATTCATCTGTTGATGGACATATAGGTTGCTTCCATGTCTTGGATATTGTATACAGTACTGCAATGAACAGAGGGATACAATGCATCTTTTTGAATTACGGCTTTCTCATGGTGGGATTGTTGGGACATATGGTAGTTTTATTCCTAGGTTTTAAGGAATCTCCATATTGTTATCCATAGTGGCTGAATCAATTTACATTCCCAAGAACAGTGCAAGAGTGTTCCCTCTTCTCCACATTCACTCCAGCATTTACTGTTTGTAGATTTTTTGAAGATGACCATTCTGACTGGTGTGAGCTGATAGCTATTGTAGTTTTGATTTACATTTCTCTAACAATGAGTGAAGAATGGCAAGAATACACAGAAGAACTGTACAAAAAAGATCTTCATGACCCAGATAATCATGATGATGTGATTGCTCATCTAGAGCCAGACATCCTGGAATGTGAAGTCAAGTGGGCCTTAGAAAGCACCACTACGAACAAAGCTAGTGGAGGTGATGGAATTCCAGTGGAGCTATTTCAAATCCTGAAAGGTGATGCTGTGAAAGTGCTGCACTCAATATGCCAGCAAATTTGGAAAACTCAGCAGTGGCCACAGGACTGGAAAAGATCAGTTTTCATTTCAATCCCAAAGAAAGGCAATGCCAAAGAATGCTCAAACTACCACACAATTGCACTCATCTCACACGCTAGTAAAGGAATGCTCAAAATTCTCCAAGCCAGGCTTCAGCAATACGTGAACCGTGAACTCCCTGATGTTCAAGCTGGCTTTAGAAAAGGCAGAGGAACCAGAGATCAAATTGCCAACATCTGCTGGATCATGGAAAAAGCAAGAGAGTTCCAGAAAAACATCTATTTCTGCTTTATCGACTATGCCAAAGCCTTTGACTGTGTGGATCACAATAAACTGTGGAAAATTCTGAAAGAGACAGGAATACAAGACCACCTAACCTGCCTCTTGAGAAATCTGTATGCAGGTCAGGAAGCAACAGTTAGGACTGGACATGGAACAACAGACTGGTTCCAAATAGGAAAAGGAGTGCGTCAAGGCTGTATATTGTCACCCTGCTTATTTAACTTATATGCAGAGTACATCATGAGAAACGCTGGACTGGAAGAAACACAAGCTGGAATCAAGATTGC
>SJYT01082755.1:301284-331534 GCA_006410635.1 Cephalophus harveyi
TGCGAAGAGTTGACTCATTGGAAAAGACTCTGATGCTGGGAGGGATTGGGGGCAGGAGGAGAAGGGGATGACAGAGGATGAGATGGCTGGATGGGATCACTGACTCGATGGACGTGAGTCTGAGTGAACTCCAGGAGTTGGTGATGGACAGGGAGGCCTGGTGTGCTGCGATTCATGGGGTCACAAAGAATCGGACACGACTGAGCGACTGAACTGAACAATGAGTGATGTTGAGCACTTTTTCATTTATTTCCTTGCTACCCCTATGTCTTCTTTGGAGAAAAGTGTGTTTAGGTCTTCTGCCCATTTTTTGAATGAGTTTTTTTGTTTTTTTCTGATATTGAGCTGTATGAGCTGCTTGCATATTTTGGAAATTAATCTTTTGTCAGTTGCTTCATTTGAAACTATTTTCTCCCATTCTGACCAGGTTGTCTTTTCACCTTGGTTACAGTGCAAAAGCTTTTAAGTTTAATTAGGCCCCACTTGCTTATTTTTTATTTTATTTCCATTACCCTAGGAAGTGGGTCAAAGAGAATCTTTATGTCAGTGTTCTATGTTTTCCTCTAAGAGTTTTATAGTTTCTGGCCTTACATTCAAGTCTTTAAGCCATTTCCAGTCTATTTTTGTGCATGGTGTTAGGAAGTATTCCAATTAGTTTACATGGAGCAGTCCAGTTTCCCCAGCACCGCTTATTGAAGAGGCTGTCTTTTTCTCCACTGAATATTCTCAACTTCTGTCAACAATAAGGAGTCCATAGGTGTGTGGGTTTATCCCTGGGCTTTCTATCTTTTTCCATTGATCTATATTCCAGTTTTTGTGACAGTACCAGACTATTTTTCTGACCAAAGTCTATTCCTTAGACTCTATTCTTCTGATCATCATAGAAGGTCACAGGGCAACTCACCACTCCCCACATGTGCACCTGCAACTCCATGAGTGTCAAGTCATTGCTCAATAACTAGAATTATTTCAACCCAGGCTTCAGACACCAGCCAAGATACAGTGCACACTTATTAGACTATAACCTAATATATGATTTTGTAAGTTTAATGAACACACTGCCAACCTCTTCTGTATCTTTACCTATTTGATTAAATAACAAAGGCAAATTATCCTTTTCAGAATACTTTAAGTGCGAAAGACCTGAATCTAAACTCAGATATCACTGACAATGAAAAAGAAATTTTGCAGAACCTCTGATGAATGAAAATATTTAGACTTTTTAACATATATACAAATATCTTATTATTAAAACAGATCTTTAAAATGTTATGACTCCAACAGTTCCACAAATTATACCAAATCTGATTAAACAAAACACAACTATTTTCATTTTCAAGGGTAAAGGACTGTGCTTGGGGGTGTAGTCATAGATCAAGGAGGTAAAAGCAAGGTAAGATTGTTGATGTTTTGTTAATCCAAGTTATTACCACTACTACAATAAGGTATGGTAGGCAGAATAATAGGCTTTCCTTGTGGCTCAGATGGTAAAGAATCTGCCTGCAATGCCAGAGACCTGGGTTTGATCCCTGGGTCAGGAAGATCCCCTGGAGAAGGGACTGGCAACCCACTCCAGTATTCTTGCCTGGAGAATTCCATGGACAGAGGAGCCTGATGGGCAACAGTCCATGGGGTTGTAAAGAGTCAGACATGGCTGAGCAACTGAGCACAGGCAGAATAAAGAATGCCCCTCCCCAAAGATGCCCCACATCCTAATCTCCAGAACCTGTATATTATGTTACATGGCAATGGGCAATTAACATTGTAGATATAATTAAGGCTACTAATCAATCAGCTGACCTTAAAATAGGGAAAGCACCCTGGATTAACCAGGTAGGCCCAATAAACTCTCAGAAAGTTCCTTAAAAGTAAAAGAGGAAAGTACTCTCAGAGGAAGAGGGGTATGAGGAGAACCCCAACTGATATTACTGGTTTTGAAGATAGAAGAATGGAGCAGTTAGCCAAGGAATGCAGACTGCTTTTAGAATCTGGGAAAGAAAACGTTCTCCTCTAAAGCATTCGGAAGGACTGTAACTCTGCCAACACTTGATTTTAGCACAGGGAGTCCCGTTTCAGACTTCTGATCTCCAGAACTCTAAGGTAATAAATTTGTTTTGTCTTGTGCCACTAAATTTGTGGTAATTCGTTACAGCAGCAATAGGAAATTAAACACAAGTTGTGACTCTGTGTCCATGTGTAGGTATGTGTTTATACGTGTGCGCATGAACCTATGTATGTTCTTGCAAACACAAATATTTATTCTTACTATGTAACTTCGTTCTCCTATGCTTTCAGGAAAATAAAATCAAATAAATATAATCAATGTGATAATTTTGCTCTTAGGATTATGATGCTGCAGAAGTATTTTAATGTTAATAAAGATCTCTGGCAGCACAGATACTAGGACAGGATTGCTGAGTCAATGAAAAGAGATCAACACAAGACACACATGACTACAAAGCGAACACCACTCTCCAAACAAGGGCAACTGAATTATTAAGTGGCGCTGGAGATCCCAGTAACTGAGCCTCCTGCAGAATGACACAGTGCAGGGCTCCATGGCCCCAGTTTAAATGGCAAGTCCTAAGGGGCTCTGTGAGCCAGGCTGTCAAAGGAGTAGAGAGAAAGGGCATGGGCATAAGAGCTTGTGGAGCTGTGTGTGCTTCTGGATATACAGATGCCCAACAATTAACAAGCCTGAAAAGAGAATTTGAACAGCGACACACAATGGAGACGACATTGTCACTATCAAAACAGCCATGGCAGGTAATTAATTCACTTGTGAGGGGTACGCTGCAAAAAATGTAATCCCTCTCCCTCTCCTGACATCAGCTTGGCCCATGCCAATGCAATTCAAACCAGCGGAAAGTTATAACAGCAGAGTCTCAGATTGGAAAGGCCCTGGTGGTCATCTAACAATACCACACTTCTAAGGCACAGAATTCCTACTACAAAACACTGCCAGCAATTGGTACGTCACTGATTTCAGTAGCAACCCATTCTATCCTTGGAAATTCCAAGCTTTAACTCAGATCATGCAGCGTATGCATTTATCCTACAGACAGAAGCTGGAAACAGAGAAGTGACTTTGCTAAGGTGACACACTCAGGAAAGACCAGACTTGGAAGTAGAATCTGTATCTTCTAATTTTGAACACAATAGATTTTATACTATATCTTGTGGCCTTTAACAAGTAAGCACAATGCACTCTCAAGCGAATTATTAGTGGTGTATGGGTGTGTGTGTGTGTGTGTGTGTGTGTAAACAGCCTATGAGTCTACATACCATGGAGAAACCAGACTGCCAGTGTTTCCACTCCTAGAGCAGGTAACCAAGTAACCATTTGTGTCCAAGTGGGCATATTCACCTCAGCAATCAATCCACTAACATTCTGTAGAGACTAACATATTGTTTTGCTAGGCAATAAGCCAAGAAAGCTGGGTCCTGTAGTTTCTGCTGGATCACAAAAGAGGACCATCCAACAAGGTCTGACCCAGATAAATTCAACAGAGGATTCCAGCAAGTCAGGTCTGCTAACCATTACTCACCAAGGAACCTGCCAGACTTGCAACCAAATTTGCCCCTCCTTCTCAATCTGAACTACCATCTGAGCTCCTAAAGCTCAATATTCACTAATTAATTCTTTAACATGCATTCATTTACAAAGGTTTATTAAATGGCAGTCCACTTCACTATTCTTGCCTAGAAAATTCCATGGACAGAGGAGTCTGGCAGCTGCAGTATATGGGGTTGCAAAGAGTCAGACAATGGAGCATGCACGCAGGCATTAAGTGTCAACTATGTGCCAAGCCCCGTTATCAACACTGGTGATATAATTAAGTAGACAAATAACTGGAGAAGGAGGGCAACCAAGTGTGTAGGGGAAAGAGAGGGAATACAGAGAACAGAGTGGCCAAGTTTACCTAGGGCACAATGGAGGTCACAGAAGGCTTTACAAGACAGTTCCAGATACTAATAAATCTCTCAGTCATGCTAGTCCTATCTTTCCCAGCAATGTCATCCCTTCAAATAACTGCAAATCATGCAAACTCTATAAGAAAGAGAATCATGGTGGCAGTAAATCAATCAACAAATTCCTGGTCAGCGATTGTGGGTCAGCATCTTGCTCCAAAAGCACAGCAGGTTATGAGAGGAATATGACTCAAAGCCTTTGCTTTGATAAATTTCTAGACTTACTATAGTGATAAAATGTATATGTGACATTACAGGTAATTGAAATATACACTGATTTGAAAGCAGAATGAAAAATGGAAAGAGTGAGATGTGACAAAATCTGTATTACCAACAATATGATGCAGGGCCTCTGCCGTGGTCCACAAGTGGCATATTGACCAACATCCAACAGCTGGTGAAGGTTTACACACTCAACGAGAATCAGCAGTGGGACAACCAGGGTGCTGGGCATGTCATCCATCTGCATGGAGTAGCTGAAGGACATATCTCTGCCAGTTGGGGCTTGACAAATTGTGGTCCACTAGCAATGGCACCCCACTCCAGCACTCTTGCCTGGGAAATCCCATGGATGGAGGAGCCTGGTAGGCTACAGTCCCTGGGGTCGCTAAAAGTCAGACACGACTGAGCGACTTCACTTTCACTTTTCACTTTCATGCACTGGAGAAGGAAATGGCAACCTACTCCAGTGTTCTTGCCTGGAGAATCCCAGGGACAGAGGAGCCTGGTGGGCTTCCATCTATGGGGTCGCACAGAGTCGGACACGACTGATGCGACTTAGCAGCGGCAGCAGTAGCAGCAGAGAAGGGGATGGCAAACCACTTCAGTATTCTTGTCACGAGAACCCCATGAACAGCATGAAAAGGCAAACAGATATGACACTGAAAGATAAGCAGCCCAGGTTGGTAGGTGTCCAACATGCTACTGGGAAAGAACAGAGAAATACCTCCAGAAAGAATGAAGAGGTTGAGCCAAAGCAGAAACAATGACCATGTGTGGATGTGTCTGGTGGTGAAAGCAAAGTCCAATGCTGTAAAAAACAATATTGCATAGGAACCTGGAATGTTAGGTCCATGAAATTGAATGTGGCCAAACAGGAGATGGCAAGAGTGAACATTGACATTTTAGGAATCGGTGAATTAAAATGGACAGGAATGAGCGAATTTAATTCAGATGACCATCATACCTACTTCATACCTACTATTGTGGGCTAGAATCCCTTAGAAGGAATGGAGTAGCCCTCATAGTCAAAAAAAGAGTCTGAAATGCAGTACTTGAGTGCATTCTCAAAAACTAAACAATAATCTCCATTCATTTCCAAGGCAAACCATTAAACATCAGAGTAATCTAAGTCTATGTTCCAACCACTAATGCTGAAGAAGACAGTTGAACAATCCTATGAAGAACTACAAGGCCTCTGAGAACTAACACCAAAAAAAGATATTCTTTTCATTACAGGGGATTGGAATGCAAAAGTAGGAAGTCAAGAGATACCTGGAATAACAGGCAAATTTGGCTCTGGAGTACAAAATGAGGCACAGCAAAGGCTAACAGAATTTTGCCAAGAGAACGCAATGGTCACAGCAAACACCCCCTTCCAACAACACAAGAGACGACTCTACACATGGACATCACCAGATGGTCAATACCAAAATCAGATTGATTATATTATTTGCAGCAGAAGATGGAGAAGCTCTACATAGTGAGCAAAAACAAGACCTGGAGCTAATTGTGGCTCAGATCATCAGCTCCTTATTGCAAAATTCAGGCTCAAATTTAAGAAAGCAGGTAAAACCACTCAGACATTCAGGTATGACCTAAATCAAATCCCTTATGATTATAAAATGTAGGTGACAAATCATTTCAAGAGATTAGATCTGGTACACAGAGTGCCTAAAGAACTATGGATGGAGGTTTGTACCACTGTACAGGAGGTGGTGACTAAAACCATCCCCAAGAAAAAGAAGTACAAGAGGAAAACTCACTGTCTGAGGAGGCCTTACAAATAGCTGAGTAAAGAAGATAAGAGAAAAGCAAAAGAGACAGGGAAAGATATACCCAACTGAATGCAGAATTCCAGAGAATAGCAAGGAAAGATAAGAAAGCCTTAAGTAAACAATGCAGAGAAATAGAGGAAAACAACAGAACGCAGAAGACTGGAGATCTCTTGAAGAAAATTAGAGGCACCATGGGGACATGTCATGCAAAGACGGGCACATAAAGGACACAAACGGCAAGGACCTACCAGAATCAGAAGAGATAAAGAAGAGGTGGCAAGAATACACAGAAGAACTGTACATCAAAGGTCTTAATGACCCAGATAACCACAATGGTGTGGTCACTCACCTAGAGGCAGACATCCTGGAGTGTGAAGTCAAGTGGGCCTTAGGAAGCATTACTAAGAACAAAGCTACTGGAGGTGATGGAATTCCAGCTGAGCTATTTCTAATCCTAAAAGATGATGCTGTTAAAGTGCTGCATTCAATATGCCAGCAAATTTGGAAAACTCAGTAGCAGCTATAGCACTGGAAAAGGTCAGTTTTTATTCCAATTCCAAAGAAAGGCAATGACAAAGAATGTTCAAAGTACCACACTATTGCACTCATTTCACATGCTAGCAAGGTAATGCTCCAAATCCTTCAAGCTAGGCTTCAATAACACATAAACTAAAAACTTCCAGGTGTATAAGATGGATTTAGAAAAGACAGAGGAACCAGAGATTGAATTGCCAACATCTGTTGGATCATACAAAAAGCAAGGGAATTCCAAAGAAACTTCTGCTTCATTGACTATGTTAAAGCCTTTGATTGTGTGGATCACAACGATTTCTGGAAAATTCTTAAAGTGATGGGAATACCAGACCACCTTACCTGCGTCCTGAGAAACTCGTATGCAGGTCAAAAAGCAACAACTAGAACCAGACATGGAACAATGGACTGGTTCAAAATTGGGAAAGAACATCAAGGCTGTATATTGTCACCCTGCTTATTTAACTTATATGTAGAGTACATCATAAGAAACGCTAGGCTGGATGAAACACAAGTTGGAATCAAGATTGCAGGGAGAAATATCAATAACTTTATACATGCAGATGATACCACACTAATGGCAGAAAGGAAGAAGGAACTAAAGAGCCTCTTGATGAAGGTGAAAAAGGAGAGTGAAAAAGTTGGCTTAAAACTCAACATTCAAAAAACTAAGATCATGGCAACTGGTTCCATCACTTCATGGATAATAGATGGAGAAAAAGTGGAAATAATAAGATTTCATTTTCATGGGCTCCAAAATCACTGTGGATGGTGACTGCAGCCACGAAATTAAAAAAAGACACTTGCTCCTTGGAAGAAAAGCTATCACAAACCTAGACAGCATATTAAAAAGCAGAGACATCACTTTGCCAGCAAAGGTCCATATAGTCAAAGCTATGATTTTCCCAGTAGTCATGTGTGGATGTGAAAGTTGGGCCATAAGGCATGCTGGCTGCTGAAGAATTGATGTTTTTGGACTGTGGTGCTGGAGAAGACTTGAAAGTCCATTGAACAGCCAAGAGTTCAAACCAGTCAATCCTAAAGGAAATCAACCCTGAATATTCATTGGAAGGACTGCTGCTTAAGCTGAAACTTCAATACTTTGACCACCTGATATGAGGAGCAGATTCATTGGAAAAGACCCTGATGCTCAGAAATATTGAGAGCAAGAGGAGAAGGGGCAACAGAAGATGAGATGGCTGGATGGCATCACTGAATCAATGGACATGAGTTTGAGCAAACTCCAGGAGATAGTGAAGGACAGAGAAGCCTGGCATGCTGCAGTTCAGGGGGTTGCAAAGAGTCAGACACAACTTAGTGACTGAACAATAACAACAATATGATACTGGCTGTGGAACAAAAAAAGTGAAAGAGCACAGTGGGTTGATGTCATCGGGGAAGGTTTCTTAGACAAGATGACAGTATCCTCCCAACTTAGAATAATGTCACCCCAAGAGCGATGAGGGCTTCCCTGGTGGCTCAGCAGGTAAAGAATCTGCCTGCAATGTGGGAACCCTGGATTCAACCCCTGGGTTGGTAAGATCCCCTGGAGAAGGGAAAGGCTACTCATTCCAGTATTCTGGCCTGGAGAATCCCATGGATTGTATAGTCCATGGAGTCACAAAGAGTTGGACACGACTGAGTGACTTTCACTTTCACTAAGAGCTATAAACCTTGTCTCTCAATAGCAATATCATTTTGTGCTGTTGAGGACCATGTCTGGGGGGTTCTGCATACTTGATAGGGCCTAGGCTAACAGAAGGAGAAGGCAATGGCAACCCACTCCACTACTCTTGCCTGGAAAGTCCCATGGACAGAGTAACCTGGAAGGCTGCAGTCCATGGGGTCGCTGAGGGTCGGTCACGACTGAGCGACTTCACTTTCACTTTTCACTTTCCTGCATTGGAGAAGGAAATGGCAACCCACTCCAGTGTTCTTGCCTGGAGAATCCCAGGGACGGGGGAGCCTGGTGGGCTGCTGTCTATGAGGTCGCACAGAGTCGGACACGACTGAAGTGACTTAGCAGTAGCAGTAGCAGTAGGCTAACAGAAAGACAATTTATGTTCAGGAAAGAGTTGATAATGGCATTTCTTTCCTTGACTATCCCAAAAGACCAGTAGAGTGATCTGCATTTGAAGGTAAAATTGTTCTCTCTTCTTTCAAGGCAGCACCAGCTGGCAGCTACTAAACAGCACTGAAGGAACATGGTCTTTCCTTCACACCACAGTGTCTAGGATGGCAGTATACATTCTTCAGGCTGCACTCAGCCCAGACACTTGATGGGAAACAGCCCCACGAGAAGCCAAAGAGAACTTCTTTCTGGAGTCTTCTTGAACCCAGGAGCAGCAGGTATGGAATACCTCATACTATTCTGTCCTTTGTGAAACTTGTGGGAAGTCATGATGTACTGGTGAGACTTAAATGAGAAAGAAAAGACCATGCTAACTTAAGGGTTTTATCCAAAATCTTATCTAAAGACACCCCTGATCTTTCTCATTCTCAACCCAGGAAAACACGGCCACTCTGGTATTTGACCTACTTTGTGCCCAGGAGAACCTGTCATGGTCACCTCTATCTCAGAGGCATCTCCCTTCTTAATCTTTAGTCTTTTGAACATTTGGCATTGGTTTCGGCAATGTCAGTTCAGTTGAACTTTTATTTGTTAAGATGTATGTATTCAGGTAACTTTTATTTGGCAAGCAAGATTAGTCTCATTAAATAATGGAATCAAAGAATTTAGATGTACAAAGGAAATTTAACAGATTTAATAGAGGTTCAGACCTCTAACATCAGGCAGTTAATACAACCTCAGTTGTAAGGAAAAAACAACTGAGCCTAGGAAATTACATGACTTGCCTGAGGCTGAACTGCTAATAAATGGAAGAAGAGGAACTAGAATTCAAGGCTCACATTTCCTAACCAAAGCTTTTCACAAGCTTGCTATGCACCAGTGCCCCATTCAAATTCAATGGATCCCTTTTACAGAGTGGTCCATAATTTCATATTTCAGAGATCATAGTTCAGAAATAGGCTGAACCATAAATGTACACAAATAAAATTTATATTTATCAAACCTCAAATTGTGTGCCTAAAACAAGTATTATTATTATTCCAGCCCACTGGCTCAAGGCTTAGTAGAGTTTGGTACTATAAAATATGTGGTGGGGTTGGGGGAAACACTTCAAAGGACAAATCTATCCTCCTGATGCTAGGAAACCATCCACCTGAACTCATATAAAAGACGGTCATGCCACCTTACCCAACAGACTGAAATGACTGCTTGAAATCAGTTACCAACATGCAGGGCTGGTCCCACACCTGTGCTTTGGTTGGCATTGATGATTTCATCTGAAGTCTATTCTGTCCTTCTTGGTTTCTTGCAGCCTGACCCATAACCTTCTGAGTAGTTATTGAAATCATTCTTTGTTCTAGTTAAACATCTATGTGCCCAAGTGTGGTCAATATTGAGTCAAGCTCCTGAATTTCAATATTTTTTTTTCCATTTAATTATACTCTTCATTTTCCACAAAGGGAGAGCATTCTCCTCCAAAGGCAGCTACAGAATGCTTGGGAAGGGGCACTGTTGAATTCAGCTCCACACTATCACAGACCACCTTGATGTCCATACTCAACCTACAATCCCTCTTGACTTGAACTCACAATCTCAGGCTTCCACAGGTCACTCTTTAAGCACATTTCAACTAAATTCTTTGCCCCATACCAAATCTCCTTTCTCTGGATGCTCTTATCCAACAAATATTGAAAAATTTAGCTTTGATTTTCTAACTCCACAATGTTTAAACATCTCTACATAGATTTCTACATGGACATACAGGTAACTTCATCTCCACTTGCTTGTTGTAGAGCAAAATTCCTTACATGGAGGAAAGGAATATAAGGTAATTTTATACTGTCCAGAAGTTATTCATATAGTAAATTAGTACTCA
This sequence comes from Cephalophus harveyi, assembly GCA_006410635.1. Taxonomy (NCBI): domain Eukaryota; kingdom Metazoa; phylum Chordata; class Mammalia; order Artiodactyla; family Bovidae; genus Cephalophus; species Cephalophus harveyi. The sequence continues at coordinate 311,732 of SJYT01082755.1, forward strand.
CTGAATAACTTACTATGTATACGGTGCTATGCTAAGTGCTGCAGGGAATACCAATAAATTAAATCCTTTAACCCCAAAAGAGATTTCTTAATCTGAAAGGGAGAAAGCAACATAAAAAGTAAACAATTTAAATAGCTCAAAAGAAGAAATGTGACAATGGGAATACATTTTGCCACTGAACAACTGACACTGGCGAACGTATGCTAGGAGTTCAGGAAAGGAAGCTGGGCTGAGGAATCAGGAAGGAGGGGACTTTTCATGGAAAGGTAACTATTGGCCCAATGAGGAAGAGAGAGGAAGGCGTTTAAGGTCACAGTAACGTGAACAGAAGAATGGAAATGGGAAATAGCCAGGGAATGAGCAAACCACTCAGAAAATAGTGAGAGACAAGTCTTTAAATAACAGTTTGGGTGAATGTGGAAGCCTTTTTGAACATCATACTAAGTTATTTCACTGTCCTTTTATGTCTTGTAAAAGCAATGGCATTTACAAGGGCCTAAGTCAATCCATGGTTTTACCAGGTGGCTCAGTAGTAAAGACTCCGCCTACAAATGCAGGAGACATGGGTTCGATCCCTAGGTCGGAAAGATCCCCTGGAGAAGGAAATGACAACCCACTCCAGTATTCTTGCCTGGGAAATCTCAAGGACAGAGGAGCCTGGCAGGCTACAGCCCATGGGGTCTCAAAAGAGTCGGACAAGACTTTAGCAAATAAACAACAAAGTCAGTCCATACACTACCAACATACACAAGAGAGCTCAAAGAGCAGACAGCTAGCAGGATGTACACTCAGTCTTTGGAAAGGCCCAGGGAAGAAGCTAAAACCGGCACAGAGTAGGGAGTTAATTAATAGTTCACAAATGACAAATCCAGATATATGAATGGGTATAGAAACTCCCTCCAGCAATAAGCATCACATCTTACCCTTATATCACATTTATAGTATACAAAATTTTATACTGTCTGTGTCTGATCTTGCTCTTTTATCTCCTTCTAGAAATTATCTCACCCTGTGTTCTGGAAAGTCCTCTGGAGAAGGTCTCGAGAGATCTTTTGATTTTCAGCCCTTGTTCTTGAACCCATTTGCTGAGATCTGGGATTTGCGGTCCCATCCTCACTCACTCCTTCCCCCAGCTCCATGGAAGCCTTGAACTGTGGCAGGAGGGAGGCAACTCCAATCCAGCTGATTTACAGTACATGCCCTCAGGGCTTCTCAGCCACAAGTCTGTGGATTCACAAATCATTTACAAACTGATCAATTTCCTCATCTACACGTGAAGTTGACAGGGAGGTCAGAGAGGATGGAAGTGAAGACTCCTTACTCTCCAGTGGACAGTGGGCAGAGGCTGTCCCAACCACTCCATCCAAAAGCCAATTCATCTTCAGAATTTCCTGAGGACAGCTTGTAATTCAAAGGCCACAGTCCCCTTGACGGGGCACTGAAAGAGGGTTTTGTTTTCCACAAAAAGGGAAATTGAGGTTTTTGTGGTAAAAGAGAAGGATGTAGAATCAGCCACGTAATGGTTTATTCACAGCTTGACCCCTCCCCAAACCCACAGAGATATTGGAACTGAGACTCCTCTCTGTCATGAGTCACGCAGACGTGCACAGGCCTGGTGGACTTAGGAATGAAAACACCAGTTGGCCCAGTGTGTACAAGCACTGGGGACAATGATGTGATTCAAGGATGAGGAGTTCAGTCCCTTGACTATAATGTGGAGAGACAGGCCTGAAGACAGGGTTGTACGGGTCTAATAGAGCCGACAGGTCCTCTCAGAGGCCAGAGCAGCTATCACTTTTGGGGCTTGTCATTTGAGCCCATCACAGCTGACTTTTCCACTGCCATCCCCAACTTCCAAATTAATTATTTACTTACCAGAGATTCAGCTTGGCTATGTCAGATGGAAATAGTAGGGGTGTAGTTGTAGGTCACATGGGAAGGCATTGAAACAGTAAGAGAAGATGCCATTCAGATCCTGACCACCTCTGACAGAGACGGAAGCTGCTCGGTACTCATAAAGGGCTCTATGATCTTTATACCGTTTTTCCTCATCTAGCTCTGGAAATGGGAACAGAGGGATACACTGATCCCAGGACCGCCCCCTGAGAGTTGTTTTTTGATTGAATTCTTTCTTGTCCCAAAAGCAGAATCCTGGGGTGGGGGGAATGTGTATTCTCTGGTTCTGGTTTGTCAGGGTTTAAAATCACAGGAGAAAGGGTCCTGAGCGGCTGGGAGGCCCGGCACAGGAGGGGCTCAGCCATCACTGTGAGCTCTGTTTGCTGGCAGAAGGACAGGTGTTAAGTTACATGTTTAGGGAATGTGAGCGCCAGGAAGGGACCTGGTGGGTGCCAGCCAAAGCAGCGAGGTCAGTACCTCCTTCTGTACCAGCTCTTCCTGGAGACCAAAACAACAAGCCATCCTTTGGCTTCAGGTTCCTGAAAAGACCTGAACTGTTCTTGTTTACTGTTCTAAGAGGCTGCACAGCTCTTGGTTTTTTTTTTTTTTTTTTAAGTAATTTATTTCATTGAATTAAAGGCCTCAGAAAGGCAACAGTACATGAAGTAAGGGCTAAACAGGACATGTTTACAGAGCCCTTATCATTAGCAGTAAGGGTTTAAATAAATGCAACATCCAAGATGGTTGCTTCTGTTGAAGGTGCAAGGGTGAGAAATAGCACTCTATGCATGTTGGAAACATCTTTACTTATTTATATGTCCTGACACAGGCTTTGGGTTTTCCTCCTTCACTGGATGCCTGCTCAGCACACCAAGTTCGAGTAGGGAGGAGTCCGCAATTGTACATAAGCAGCAGACAGCAGGGCCTAAGGGCAGGCAACCTCTGTAGTCAAGGTGCAGCATGCTAAAGAAAATAAAATCTCAGAGCCCTGCTCATCTTCAGGGAGCAGTAAGGTAAATTCCAAGAAGACCATATTTAGATATAAATTTCAACCAGGTCTATTCTCTTAAAAAGGCTATGTGATCATCTATTTGAGTAGTAATCAGGTTTCTTGGGTCAGTTCTGAATCTAAATCATCCACGCAGAGTCCAGCACGTATGCACAGTCCCACACCACATTATTCATCAAGTAGACCTAGACAGTCCCAGCTCAAAACCTAAGAACGCATAACTCACAAATACATATATCTACACACACCCCAGCCAATGGAATTTGGTGGTAAAGAAAACATGTCAAAATAGGATCAGACATGGCATAAGGAAGAGGAAAAGAAGTCTAACCAGACATTATTGAAATTCTGACTCTTATTAAGGCAAGAAACCAGAATGACAATGATGATTCTATAAGAATCTATGAGTCTAAACAGACATGGAACATTTTCCTTTATATGGGTGACACATTGACCAGGTAAGCAGTCTTATCCTCACATTTGACAGATGAGAAAAGTGAGATTGGGAGACCATGTGTTTATAAGTGGCAGAAACAGGATCTGACCAAGGTCTGCCTGATTATAGTCAGTTTCAACTCTTTCTGCAGTTTATAGAGAATATAAGAATTTGTGTATTTGTGTACATGCTTGAGAGAGAGATTCTCTATTTCGTATAATCAGCGTAACTCCATTCAACCCAGGGTCTTGGTCGAGTAGAGTAAAATATACAACCAGTATGATCAGGATATTAATTAATAAGTCAAAGTTTCTCTAAGGTTGGTCAGAGGAAGATAAAGCCAGAGCCAGAACCCAGGTCTCTTGGCTCCTGATTCAGGGTTCTTTAAGCCACTGAACAAGGGTCTTCCCCACAAGGACTGTTAACAATCTCAGAAACTTTTTGGAGGACCTCTTTTCTGTCAGGAACATATCAATTAAACAAGTGGTTCCTTTCTCTCCTGTGGCCATGCAGAAAAAGCAGGACTTCTACAGAGCCTAACAATCTAGGATGGCCTTACTGACTTGATTGGCCAATAGAATGTAGCAGAAGTGACATTTATTCATTCTGAGACTAGTATATAAGAAGTCTCAAAGCTCCCACCCAATTCTTCTAGAAGGATATTGGGGGGAAAAAATCCAGCTATGCTGAGACTGACATGCTGTGGGGAAACTCAAGTCAGCCATATTGAGGGGCTGTGTGTGGAGAAAGCAGCTCGAAGACAGTTCCAGCTACACCAGGCACCCCGGGCCAGGCACCAGAAGTGCCCAGCAAGGAAGAGAGAGACCCAGCCAACAGCTAGAGACAGTCACAAAATCCCGCAAACGCATGCTGCCCCAGCCACTCCAGATGAGTTCCAGACCACTGAAGAGCAGAAATGAGCCTCCCTACTATGCTCATCTACAACATGGAGAGCACAATAAAATAAAAAGGCTATAGTTTTAATGCCACTAAGTTTCAGGGTGGTTTGTTACACAGCAGTTGATCTCCAGCAAAAAGGGCTCCCAGCATGATCCAAGCATCCAGAACACATGGGGCCATCTGAGCCTTTTCTTCCCCAGCCACAGCCACAGCTTTCTCATCCACCTCCTTGGTGACCCTCTTGGGCCACTGGGCAATGCTGAAAAGAAAAACATCAGTTGAAAGTCTAAAAAAGAATAGAGGCAAAACAGGTAGCAGATGTCAAATGCCCTCCTCTTGGTAGGCAGAAGTGACACAGAAGAGTGTCTTGGATGCAGAGACCAGGCAACACAGGTTGTGAGCATGTAGAAAGTTTCTGGAAAAGGAGACTCGGAAAAGGCATGTGATAAAGGAGACAATTGGAGAAAAGAAAACCCTGAGTATGAGAGGCATGAGGTGGGCTCCTCACTGCTTTCCTCCCCCAGGGCCTTTGCACGTTTCCACATCAAAGCTCACACCGTGCTCCCCAGACTCTCCCTGGCTCCATCATTCAGAATGGAATTGAATTCACTCTCTGCATCCTCAAGGACTCCAGCAAAATCTCTCCTTCTCTAACAGCCTACTGATTGATATCTCTCTTATCTTTCCTCTTAGTTTCCCATGTTTGTCTTCCCCCTATAACTGGAATAAAAATTGAGGGCAGAACCTATGTTATTAGGTTGGTGCAAACGTAACTGCAGTTTTTGCGTTGTTGAAATTTGCCATTTGATATTGAAATACATTCTTAATTACTGTGGTTCTGTTATACATCATTTAATGTGCAGTCCTTGCTTTAAGTTTTTGCTAATGAATTATTACTTGCTGTTTATTTTATATGTACTTTTCGACTATGGAAATGATGTTAGACAAAAAAGCAAATTCGAGGGATTTTCTTATTTGAGTTCAAAATGGGTTGTAAAGCAGTAGAAACAACTTACAACATCAACAACACATTTGGCCTAGGAACTGCTAACGAATACAGTACAGTAGTATTTCAAGAAGTTTTGCAGAGGAGACAAGAGCCTTAAAGATGAGGAGTACAGTGGCCAGGCCATTGGAAGGTGACAATGACCAACTGAGAGTAATCATGGAAGCTGATCCTCTGACAACTACATGAGAAGCTGCCGAAGAACTCAATGTCAACCATTCTAGTGTCGCTCAGCATTTGAAGCAAATTGAAAACGTGAAACATCTCAATAAGTCAGTACTCCAAGAGCTGATCACATATCAAAAATATCATTTTGAAGTGCTGTCTCCTTACTCTATGCAACAACTGTGGACCATTTCTCTTTATGATTGTGACGTGTGATGAGAAAGTGGATTTTATATAACAACCAGGAGCAACCAGCTCAGTGGTTGGACCAATAAAAAACTCCAAACACTTCCCACAGCCAAGCTTACATCAAAAAAAGGGTCACAGTCACTGTTTGGTGGTCTGCTGCCACTGTGATTCACTATAGCATTCTGAATCCTGGCGAAACCACTGCATCTGAGAAGTGTGCTCAGCAAATGAGTGAGATGCACCAAAAATGGCAACACCTGGAGCTGGCATAGGTCAACAGAAAGGGCCCAATTCTTCTTCTCGAGCCCACAGATTGCACACCTAATATTAATATATTGCTTCCCTTCACATTCCACAGTACCAGGTCCAGATCTGAACTAGTCCTATTCAGTATGCCTCCAGGGACTGAAATTTAGTACCACCCATATACCAAGGGCAAGTCATGTTCCAGCCTCACTACTCCATGTGTGCGTGCTCAGTCACTCAATGGTGTCCGACTTTTTGTGACCCCATGAACTGTAGCCCACCAGGCTTCTCTGTCCACGGGGACTCTCCAGGTAAGAATACTGGAGTGGGTCGCCATGCCGTCCTCCAGGGGATCTGCCCAACCCAGGAACCGAACCTGAGTCTCCTTCACTGGCAGGCAGATTCTTTACCACTGTGCTAGCTGGGAAGCCCCCTCACTACTCCAGGTTTCTGCAAATGTTTCCTGATGTGTTTTCAAGAACTTAACTCATATGGATGCACGGCTAAAGTTCACTTCATAGGTAGGCTTCTGGAAAGACGGGGCACATTACAGTTTCTGCATCCCTCTTTCATAGACTTCTGATACCACAGCTTCAATGGAAACACTCTCCCAAAAGTCACAGTGACCAATGTTGCCAAAGCCTGTGCTACATAAAGCAAGCACTCCTGTGGCTCTTGGGATTTCTTCTCTACTGGTCCCATCACTCTTTGTAAATTTTTTTCTTCTTCTTATCTCTTAAGTACCTATAATCCCCAAGGTCTTTCTACAACCCTCAGACTCTACAAGTTACTCCAGGCAAATTAAACCACACACATGATTTCCCTTGAAACTGGAAACTCAACAGGAATCAAATACCTTACCCATTCTTTCTCCTAACCAGCTCTTCTTTATGAATGGTAATATCCATTTACTTAGGAGATAAATTCCATCTCCTCATTCAACAAGTAAATCCTATTAGCTGGAGTCCCACAGCTTCTACTCGCTTAATGCCTTTTGAATCTATTTACCTCTGATGACGGCCCCTGTCACTAGTGTGTTTCAGGTTTTTATCACTTCTCACCGAGATTTATGTCAAAGGCCTCCAACCTCTCTCCCCTATGATCTACTCTCCACATAGCTCTCCATGTGACCTTTCCAGAACGTAATTCTGTCCAGGTCATTCCTGTGTCTAAAATAAATCAGAATTTTCAGGATCAAGTTCAACCTCCTTGTACACAAGAACCAAGAACCGTGATTCAAAGTGAGGTCTAGAGCCAGACTACAAGGGCTCAGTTCTAACCTCCTCCTCTTCCTGGTTCCGTGACAAGGTGCTCAATGTTTCTATGCCTCAGTTTCTCACTCACAAAGTAAAATTCAGCTGTCACCTAGGTGTTCATGGGCATTTCACGAAGTAAAAAGGCAAACACGCTCTTCCAACAACACAAGAGAAGACTCCACATGGACATCACCAGATAGGCAACATTGAAATCAGATTGATCATATTCTTTGCAGCCAAAGATGGAGAAGCTCTATACACTAACAAAAACAAGACCAGGAGCTGACTGTGGCTCAGATCATGAACTCCTAATTACCAGATTCAGACTCAAATTGAAGAAAGTAGGGAAAACTGCTAGACCATTCAAGTATGACCTAAATTAAATCCCTTATGATTATACAGTGGAAGTGAGAAATAGATTTAAGGGCCTAGATCTGATAGACAGAGTGCCTGATGAACTATGGAATGAGGTTCATGACATTGTACAGGAGACAGGGATCAAGACCATCCCCATGGAAAAGAAATGCAAAAAAGCAAAATGGCTGTCTGGGGAGGCCTTACAAATAGCTGTGAAAAGAAGAGAGGCGAAAAGCAAAGGAGAAAAGGAAAGATATAAGCATCCGAATGCAGAGTTCCAGAGAATAGCAAGAAGAGATACGAAAGCCTTCTTCAGCGATCAATGCAAAGAAATAGAGGAAAAGAACAGAATGGGAAAGACTAGAGATCTCTTCAAGAAAATTAGAGATACCAAGGGAACATTTCATGCAAAGATGGGCTCGATAAAGGACAGAAATGGTTAAAATTAGTTACTCTATCAGAGGAAATATAATTCAATTTTGCGCTCTTCTTCCAAACTTTTATTTATTTCCTGTCTCTAGTAAGTGTGTATCACAACAAACTGTGGAAAATACTTAAAGAGAGTGAAATACCAGAACACCTGACCTACCTCCTGAGAAATCTGTATACAGGTCAGGAAGCAACAGTTAGAACTGGACTTGGAACAACAGACTGGTTCCAAATAAGGAAAGGAGTGCATCAAGGCTATATATTCTCACCCTGCTTATTTAACTTGTATGTGGAGTACATCATGAGAAACACTGGGCTGGATGAAGCACAAGCTGGAATCAAGATTGCTGGGAGACATATCAGTAACCTCAAATATACAGATGACACCACCCTTATGGCAGAAAACAAAGAACTAAAGAGCCTCTTGATGAAAGTGAAAGAGGAGAGTGAAAAAGATGGCTTAAAACTCAACATTCAGAAAACTAACATCATGGCATCTTAGTTTTCATCTTAGTGATCATCCCATCACTTCATGGCAAATAGATGGGGAAACAATGGAAACAGTAAGAGACTTTCTTTTCTTGGGCTCCAAAATCACTGCAGATGGTGACTGCAGCCATGAAATTAAAAGACACTTGCTCCTTAGAAGAAAAGCTTTGACAAATCTAGACAGTATATTAAAAAGCAGAGACATTACTTTGCCAGCAAAGGTCCATCTAGTCAAAGTTGTGGTTTTTCCAGTAGTAATGTATGGATGTGAGAGTTGGACTATAAAGAAAGCTGAACATTGAAGAACTGATGCTTGTGAACTGTGGTGTTGCAGAAGACTCTTGAGAGTCCCTTGGACTGCAAGGAGATCCAACCAGTCCATTCTAAAGGAAATCCTGAATATTCATTGGAAGGACTGATGCTGAAACTGAAACTCCAATACTCTGGCCATCTGATGCGAAGAACTGACTCATGGGAAAAGATCCTGATGCTGGGAAAGATTGAAGGTGGGAGAAGGGGACGGCAGAGGATGGGATGGTTGGATGTCATCACCGCCTCAATGGACATGAGTTTGAGTAAGCTCCGGGAGTTGGTGATGGACAGGGAGGTCTGGCATCCTGCAGTCCATGGGGTCGCAGAGTCGGACACCACTGAGTGCCTGAACTGAACTGAATTAAGTGCTTCCCTGGTGGCTCAGACAGTAAAGAATCTGCCTACAATTTGGAGAACTGAGTTCAATCCCTGGGTCAAGAAAATCCCCTGGGGAAGGGGATGGAGATTTTCATGGACTGAGGCACCTGGTGAGTGACAGTCCATGGGCCACAAAGTCTTGGACATGACTGACTGGCTAACACTGAGTGCATGTGAAATGTCAGCGTTTCACAAAAGTCACTGGGGAAATTCAATACTTACGAGAATATAAAATGCATTGGGGGAGATTTGGGAAAGAGGAAAAAAAATATGGCACTTAAGGTGTTTCTTAATAAAAGAGAAGAGGAGATTCTGGAAAGGCCGAGGAGTTGTTGACCCACTCCTGTATTGGATCACTAGTAGATTTATGGGCAGATGGGTTTCAGGAAGCTATAGCATAGTTAATATGACCAGACAGAAAAGCAGTCTAATTTGTTTGTTTTGTTCTTTTTCAGGTCCTGTGTACCCCAAATTGTACATGGTGAGCCAATAGACCCCCTCTCCAGTGAACAAAACAAGCAGAGCAAAAGCCTAAGCTAAATGTAAAAGGAGAAGGATATGCTCTCTAAAAGTGTTGCAAGCACCACTGGCTCTCTGAGCATCAAATGAAATGCTAACTTCTGAAACAGAGGTTGTAGTGTGTATAAAATTGCAACGATGCCTCTTACGAATCATAATTTCTTAACTAAAATGTATAGTCATAGAGAATGACCCTAGAAGCCCCAATGTGCTGAATAGTCATTGCATTAATTAGTTAGGCAAGGAAAAATGTTGATTATGCTAGGAGTAGGACTGCCTAAGAATGACCCCGGGTGGTCTGGACAACACGACATTTCCCAGCTATGGCTTATTTATACAGGGATGCTAAAATGGATGGGCTGAGACATTCCTGGGCAACCCGGTTCTAGTTCTTCAGATGTACTATAGCTGGTGTTCCCAGACAACTCCTGTAAATAGCGACAAATCCACACTAAATGGCACCAAGCAGCCACATAGGCCATTTTTTCTTTTTTCCAAACTCTAAAAATTAGACTCACAGAGTGACATGGGGTTTTTCCATGGCCAGCTGTAGCTGGGAATGTGGCCTTGGCACACTGCTCCCTTCTTTGTCTTGCTGATTCTGTACTTGTGATTTTTCTCCTATTTCAAAAGTTCTACTCCTTAACCTATGTTTTCTGACTTTGCAGAAGTCTTTCTGACACCTGGTCCTAGTAGCAGCTCTTAAGGGACATGCTGAGAACAACACATTTTAAATCCCAACTAATAAAAAAGTTTCTCTAAGTAGATGAATTACTGTTTCAGTCACTGAATTTTACAAAAATCTATTTGAAGAACATTTTTTGGCAACTTTGCATCTGTTAGGGCTTATTAAAAAAGCAGAAGGCTTTTAGAAAAGAGAAGAACTAGAAGAGAAGAATGTTTTAAAATTAGTTAATTCTACAGTTCATTCTATTTATTGTGTAGCAGTGTTTTCTAAAGAAAATATCCCAAGAGGTAATTACTGACTAGTGGAAAGGCATATGTCAAAATGAACTTCACATTTATAAACAATGTCCACCCAACTTTTCCCTTCTTTTTAAATATAAATTTTCTCCATATGCATTTGTTTGAATTTACAGGTCTGGACTTAAGAGCAACATATCTTTTAGCAGCTGTTTTTACAAGAAATAAGACATATTTTAGCTAGGGGGAAAAAAAATACATTATGTCCACATATTAAACCTATGCCAATTCAGTTTTGAACTACATACCTCTAACCATTATTATATCAGTTAGAAAGTTTAAGTCTGTAAATTACAAGGAGTAATGGAAAAAGCCTGAGGAATTAAAGTTTTATTCAGGATATTTTAAGTCTTTAAAGTTAGGCACATTTCTCTATTCCAGAAATGGCCTGAGCTTTTAGTCAAAGATGTGGTGTATTTAGATTTTTCTGATGGGAATCAAAATAGAATAACATTATTTATGGTGTTCTCATGAGAACTACTCATCAGTATCTTCTTTCAGTCCTTCTGGTACCTAATAATATTTTTTAGGATCACATAAAACATCTACAGAGCTCATATCAAAAACATAAAGATATTACCTATGTAAGTAACCATTACTAAAATATATAATCTGACTTGTTTAAAAACGAAGATTATGAAAAGGAAAATAGCTTTTTGACTATGACATTTAGAAAATAAGTAGTATTGTACAGTGACACAGAAAAAGTGAGTATTTTTCAATAAACAATACAATGTTTTTAGAAACAAAATAAAGCATAAGGTTGGTGCAAAAGTAATTGCAGTTCTTGCATTGTTGGAATTTGCCATTTGGTATTGAATACAGTCTAAATAAATGCTATGTTATACATCATTCTAATGCATATTTCTTGCTCTATGTTGTTTTGACAATGACATTATTTGCTGTATATTTTTTAGACTTATGGAAATGGTGTTAGACAAAAAGCAAATCTGAGCTATTTTTTGAGTTCAAAATAGGTTGTAAAGTAAAGGAGACAACGTGCAACATCAACAACGCATTTGGACCAGGAACTGCTAATCAACAGTACAGCACAGTGGTGGTTCAAGAAGTTTTGCGAAGATGAGAGCCCTGAAGATGAGGATTGCATCTGGAAGTTGACAGCAATTAAGAGCCATCATCAAAGCTGATCTTTTTACAACTACCCTGAGAAGCTGACAAAAAACTCACCATCAACCATTCTATGATCATTTGGCATTTGAAGCAAATTGGGAAGGCTCAGTAACTGGGTGCTTCATGAGTTGACTGGAAATCAAAAATACTGTCATTTTGAAGTGACATCTTCTCTTATTCTATGCAACAACAATGAACCATTTCTCTATATGACTGTGATGTTCAATGAAAAGTAGGTTTTATACAATTGGTGACAACCAACTCAATGGTTGGACCCAGAAGAAGCTCCAAAGCACTTCCCAAAGCCAAACTTGCACCCAAAAATGGTCCACTGTCTGGTGGTCTGCCGCCCATCTATCCACTAAGCTTTCTGAATCCCAGTGAAATCATCACATCTGAGAAGTATGCTTAGGAAATCATTGAGATGCACTGAAAACTGCAATGCCTGCAGCCAGCATTGGTCAACAAAAGGGGCCCAAATATTCTCCAGGACAATGACCACACATTGCATACCAACACTTCAAAAGTTGAACAAACTGGGCTATGAAGTTTTGCCTCAGCCATCATATTCACCTGACCTCTCGCCAAATGACAACCACTTCTTCAAGCATCTCAGCAACTTTTTGCAAGGAAAATGCTTCCAGCGGGAGGCAGAAAATGCTTTCCAAGAGTTCACTGAATCCTGAAGCACTGATTTTCATCCTACAGAAATAAACATACTTATTTTGGTTGGCCAAAATGTGTTGATTGTAATGGTTCCTATTTTGATTAATAAAAATGTGTTTAAGCCTAGTTACAATGATTTAAAATTCACAGTCTGATACCGTAATTACATTTTTACCAACCGATTCAAGTTATAATTATTATATAATTATTGCTTACTTCAAGTTTCTTACAGGATTAAACAAACAGTAATGAAGCAAATCTCATCGAACTGTATGTATTTGTTTATCTGCTTAATAAATAATATACTAATCAATACAGACAAGAGCATGTTTAGAGATAGTTATAGCATCAAAATTCAAAGAAAAATAAGTCTCAGAAAGAAAATGAAACTTTCTTGTTACACAAAGCATACATAATAAATTTGATTTAATTACTATAGATAATTCACTGGAATATCCAAATCAGGTAATAAATAAATTATACATTTTCCACAAAATTTTTGAATATTTATTTTTTGATGCATTCATACAACCAAGGCTTGGTGATGCCAAAATTATTTACTGATATTCTGCTGTGCAGAGCTTTCACTCCTTTAAAGTGAGCTTCATTCAGTTGGAAAATGCCTGTCAGCACTGTGTTTTGTGACACACAGTAATTACAAAGTTAATTTTGCAAATCTCATAAGCCTAGCACTTTAAAGATTCATTTGAGTTCTTTAAATGATATGCCTAATAATATTTTGAGCATTTTAAACAACTTTATGAAACTCAAGTAAAATATCATATTAAATTAAAATGACATTGAGGTTCTTTCAAATCAATTTCTCCTTCTGTCATGATTCAAACAACAAACCTCTAATTTTAAAGGGAAGGTTTTAAAGGGAGTGTAAAATCTTAAAATATCAGTAAAAAGAAAAAAAAATTGCAAAAGTCTAATTTAAAAAATGTATTCTTAAGTTTAGTGTCAGCCATCTTTCTTTAAAGATTAGATAATTTCCAGAGAGTTACAATAGATAATGTACAAGAGATTAATTTTTAAAAAACTTTATCAGTATCACTAGTAGTCTTTTAAAATCCAATTCACTATGGTAGTCATATACTCTCTAGTATTATAATGTAATATCAATATTTGAGGAAATAAAATTACTTAAATGACTTTACAGGTAAGCAATTCCATTGATCATTATTGTAACAATATTCTTGAGAGAAATAAAAACATATTAAGGAACTATTGATGAGCTAGAAATTGTTTCTAAGACAGATTTGTCGACAAAAGGAGTAAGGCTAACTTTGGAAATAAAATAATACATAATATAGATATTATGTATAATATACAACTTTGCATTATGTCTATATAGCCAGAAGTGGAACAAGCTATTGCTTTACAAGATAAGGTTAATAATATAAAATAACCTTCAGTTCAGTTCAGTCACTCAGTCGGGTCTGTTTCTTTGCAACCCAATGAACGACAGCACGCCAGGCCCCCCTGTCCATCACCAACTCCCGGAGTCCACCTAAACCCATGTCCGTCGAGTCAGTGATGCCATCCAACCATCTCATCCTCTGTTGTCCCCTTCTCCTCCTACCCTCAATCTTTGCCAGCATCAGGGTCTTTTCAAATGAGTCAGCTCTTCTCATCAGGTGGCCAAAGTATTGGAGTTTCAGCTTCAACATCAGTCCTTCCAATGAACAGCCAGGACTGATCTCCTTTAGGTTGGACTGGTTGGATCTCCTTGCAGTCCAAGGGACTCTCAAGAGTCTTCTCCAACACCACAGTTCAAAAGCATCAATTCTTCAGCACTCAGCTTTCTTCTCAGTCCAACTCTCACATCCATACATAACCACTGGAAACACCATAGCCTTGACTAGACGGACCTTAGTTGGCAAAGTAATGTCTCTGCTTTTTAATATGCTGTCTAGGTTGGTCATAACTTTCCTTCCAAAGAGCAGGTGTCTTCTAATTTCATGGCTGCAGTTACCATCTGCAGCGAATTTTGGAGTCCAGAAAAATAAAGTCAGCCACTGTTTCCGCTGTTTCCCCTTCTATTTGCCATGAAGTGATGGGACAGGATGCCATCATCTTAGTTTTCTGAATGTTGAGCTTTAAGTCAACTTTCTCACCCTCCTCTTTCACTTTCATCAAGAGGCTCATTAGTTCTTCTTCACTTTCTGCCTTAAGGGTGGTGTCATCTGCATATTTGAGGTTATTGATATTTCTCCCAGCAATCTTGATTCCAGCTTGTGCTTTCTCCAGCTCAGTGTTTCTCATGATATACTCGTCATATAAGTTAAATAAGCTGAGTGACAATATACAGCCTTGTTGTACTCCTTTCCCAATTTGGAACCAGTCTGTTGTTCCATGTCCAGTTCTAACTGTTGCTTCCTGACCTGCATACAGATTTCTCAGGTGGCGGGTCAGGTGGTCTGGTATTCCCATCTCTTTCAGAATTTTCCCCAGCTTGTTGTGATCCACACAGTCAAAGGATTTGGCATAGTCAAGAAAGCAAAAGTAGATGTTTTTCTGGAACTCTCTTGCTTTTTCAGTGATCCAACAGATGTTGGCAATTTGATCTCTGGTTCCTCTGCCTTTTCTAAAACCAGCTTGAACATCTGGAATTTCATGGTTCACATATTGTTGAAGCCTGGCTTGGAGAATTTTGAGCATTACTTTGCTAGCATGTGAAATGAGTAAAATTGTGCAGTAGTTTGAACATTCTTTGGCATCACCTTTCTTGTGATGGGGATGAAAACTGACCTTTCCAGTCCTGTGGCCACTGCTGAGTTTTCCAAATTTGCTGGCATAGCATATTGAGTGCAGTGCTTTCACAGCATCATCTTTGAGGATTTAAAATAGCTCAATGGGCATTCCATCACGTCCACTAGCTTTGTTCATAGTGATGCTTCCTAAGGCCCACTTGACTTGCCATTCCAGGATCTGGCTCTAGATGAGTGATCACACCATGGTGGTTATCTGAGTCATGAAGATCTTTTTTGTATAGTTCTTCTGTGTATTCTTGCCACCTCTTCTTAATATCTTTTGCTTCTGTTACGTCCATAGCATTTCTGTCCTTTATTGTGCCCATCCTTGCATGAAATGTTCCTTTGGTATCTAATTTTCTTGCAGAGATCTCTAGTCTTTCCCATTCTATTATTTTCCACTATTTTTCTGCATTGATCACTGAGGATGGCTTTCTTATCTCTCCTTGCTACTCTTTGGAACTCTGCATTCAAATGGGTATATCTTTCCTTTTCTCTTTTGCCTTTTGCTTCTCTTCTTTTCTCAGATATTTGTAAGGCTTCCTTAGATAACCATTTTGCCTTTTTGCATTTCTTTTTCTTGGGGACGATCTTGATCACTGCCTCATGTACAATGTCACAAACCTCTGTCCATAGTTCTTTAGGCACTCTGTCTACCAGATCTAATCCTTCTAATCTATTTGCCACTTCCACTGTATAATCATAAGGCATTTGATTTAGGTCATACCTGAATGGTCTAGTAGTATTCCCTACTTCCTTCAATTTAAGTCTGAATTTGGCAATAAGGAGTTCATGATTTAAACCACAGTCAGCTCCTGGTCTTGTTTTTGCTTATTGTAAAGAACTTTTCCATTTTTAGCTTCAAAGAACATAATCCATCTGATTTCCGTATTGACCATCTGGTGATGTTCATGTGTATAGTTGTCCCTTGTGCTAAATTTAAATAATCATGGTAAATTAGCTACTCATCACATTTTATTAATTTTTCACATTTTATATATTACTACTGACTCCAAAATTGAAAAAGTTATTCATCCATTCTTACTAGTGTTTACCAAAGGACCTCGGTCTGACATTGAATATCTGGAACATCAGTAACATATTTCAGTTCAGTTCAGTCACTCAGTCGTGTCCAACTCTTTGCGACTCCATGAATTGCAGCATGCCAGGCCTCCCTGTTCATCACCATCTCCCGGAGTTCACTCAGACTCACGTCCATCGAGTCAGTGATGCCATCCAGCCATCTCATCCTCGGTCGTCCCCTTCTCCTCCTGCCCCCAATCCCTCCCAGCATCAGAGTTTTTTCCAATGAGTCAACTCTTCTCATGAGGTGGCCAAAGTACTGGAGTTTCAGCTTTAGCATCATTCCTTCCAAAGAAATCCCAGGGCTGATCTCCTTCAGAATGGACTGGTTGGATCTCCTTGCAGTCCAAGGGACTCTCAACAGTCTTCTCCAACACCAANCTTTTCCAATGAGTCAACTCTTCTCATGAGGTGGCCAAAGTACTGGAGTTTCAGCTTTAGCATCATTCCTTCCAAAGAAATCCCAGGGCTGATCTCCTTCAGAATGGACTGGTTGGATCTCCTTGCAGTCCAAGGGACTCTCAACAGTCTTCTCCAAAACCAAGTTCAAAAGCATCAATTCTTCGGTACTCAGCCTTTTTCACAGTCCAACTCTCACATCCATACACGACCACAGGAAAAACCATAGCCTTGACTAGACGGATCTTAGTTGGCAAAGTAATGTCTCTGCTTTTGAATATGCTATCTAGGTTGGTCATAACTTTTCTTCCAAGGAATAAGCGTCTTTTAATTTCATGGCTGCAGTCACCATCTGCAGGGATTCTGGAGCCCAAAAAAATAAAGTCTGACACTGTTTCCACTGTTTCCCCATTTATTTCCCATGAAGTGATGGGACTGGTTCCAAATAGAAAAAGGAGTACGTCAAGGCTGTATATTGTCGCCCTGCTTATTTAACTTATATGCAGAGTACATCATGAGAAACGCTGGACTGGAAGAAACACAAGCTGGAATCAAGATTGCCAGGAGAAATATCAATAACCTAAGATATGCAGATGGCTCCACCCTTACGGCAGAAAGTGAAGAGGAGCTAAAAAGTCTCTTGATGAAAGTGAAAGAGGAGAGCGAAAAAGTTGGCCTAAAGCTCAACATTCAGAAAATGAAGATCATGGCATCCAGTCCCATCACTTCATGGGAAATAGATGGGGAAACAGTGGAAACAGTAACATCATTACCACCAGCATTTCCAATGATTATGTTTGTGAGCTGCTGCTGCTGCTAAGTCACTTCAGTCGTGTCCGACTCTGTGCGATCCCATAGATGGCAGCCCACCAGGCTCCCCCGTCACTGGGATTATCCAGGCAAGAACACTGGAGTGGGTTGCCTTCTTCAATGCATGAAAGTGAAGAGTGAAAGTGAAGTTGTTCAGTCGTGTCCGACCCTCAGCAACCCCATAGATTGCAGCCTACCAGCCTCTTCCATCCATGGGATTTTCCAGGCAAGATACTGGAGTCAGGTGCCATTGCCTTCTCCGATGTTTGTGAGCTAAAGGCCTCTAAAACTGCAAATTTTAGCACTTTCTAAAAAAGTTATTTTTCTTAGCATAACACACTTTGCAACCATTTTGTTCTTGTGATTACTTTTATTTTACATAGACTTTACTCTTTCAAGAAAAGCATTACATTCACAATAAAATTGAGTGGAAGTAGTGATTTTCCACATATTTCCTATCCTGCACACATGTACAACCTCTCGCATTATCAACATCGCTCACCAGAATGGTAACTTTTTAACACAAATGAACCAACATTGACAGATTAGAAACATTCCAAGTCCATAGTCTATAAGAGAGCCAACTCAAAGTTTTATGGGTTTGGACAAATGTATAATGATATATATCCATCACTGTAATAGCATATGCAGTATTTTCAACTGCCCTTAAAGTCGACTGCTATATGTATCCTAACGACCCTCTTCAACCTCTGGAACAACTGATCTTTATACTGCCTTTTAATTTTGCCTTTTCCATAATATCATATAGTTGAAATCATACACTATGCAGTTTTTTCAGATGCTTCTTTCACACAAACTATGTATTTACAGTTCCTCTATGTCTTTTCATTTGCGAGATAGCTAATTTTTCTTTGTATTGAATAATATTCCATTGTCTGGTTATACCACAGTTTATGCACTGACTAAATGACATCTTAATTACTTCCAGACTTTGTCAATTATGAATATAATGGCTATCAATATCTGTGTGCAATTTTTTGTGTGTAGGGTATTCAATTTCTGTGTGTAAATGCAATGGAGTATGGTTGCTGGATCTTTCAGTAAGAGTATGACTAGTTTTTAAGAAAAGACTAAACTGTCTTCCAAAGTGTATACTCCATTTTGTCTTCCCAACAGCAGTTCTTTTTGCTCTATATCCTTGCCAGTACTTGGGTGTTGACTGCATTCTGGATTTTAGCCATTCTAATGTTTGTTTAGTGGTATCTTAGTGTGAGTCGCTTAGTCGTGTCCAACTCTTTGTGACCCCATGGACTGTAGCCCACCAGACTCTTCTGTCCATGAGATTCTACAGGCAAGAATACTGGAGTGAGCTCACATGCCCTTCACCAAGTCGTATCTTATTGTTTCAATTTGCATTTTAATGATACATGATGTAGAACTTATTTGCATATGATTATTTGCCTTTATATATTCTTTTCTGATGTATTTGTTAGTCTTTGTCCATTTTTAAATGAGCTCTTTCTTATTTTGCAATTGAAGTATTCACTATTTTGAATAATAGTCTTTTATTAAATGTGTCTTTTGCAAATACTTTCTCCCCAACTTGTGGCTTATCATTTTAGTTCAGTTCAGTCCCTCAGTCATGTCCGATTCTTTGTGACCCCATGAATCACAGCACACCAGGCCTCCCTGTCCATCACCAACTCCTGGAGTTCACTCAAACTCACGTCCATTGAGTCGCTGATGCCATCAAGCCATCTCATCCTCGGTCGTCCCCTTCTCCTCCTGCCCCCAATCCCTCCCAGCATCAGAGTCTTTTCCAATGAGTCAACTCTTCGCATGAAGTGGCCAAAGTACTGGAGTTTCAGCTTTAGCATCATTCCTTCCAAAAAAATCCCAGGGCTGATCCCCTTCAGAATGGACTGGTTGGATCTCCTTGCAGTCCAAGGGATTCTCAGGAGTCTTCTCCAACAACACAGTTTAAAAGCATCAATTCTTTGGCGCTCAGCCTTCTTCACAGTCCAACTCTCACATCCATAAATGACTACTGGAAAAACCATAGCCTTGACTAGATGGACCTTAGTTGGCAAAGTAATGTCTCTGTTTTTGAATATGCTATCTAGGTTGGTCACAACTTTTCTTCCAAGGAGTAAGCGCCTTTTTAATTTCATTGCTGCAGTCACCATCTGCAGTGATATTGGAGCCCAAAAAAGTAAAGTCTAACACTATTTCCACTGTTTCCCCATCTATTTCCCATGAAGTGATGGGACTGGATGCCATGATCTTCGTTTTCTGAATGTTGAGCTTTAAGCCAACGTTTTCGCTCTCCTCTTTTACTTTTATCAAGAGGCTTTTTAGTTTTTCTTCACTTTCTGCCATAAGGGTTGTGTCATCTGCATATCTGAGGTTATTGATATTTCTCCCAG
>SJYT01082755.1:331748-401860 GCA_006410635.1 Cephalophus harveyi
CTTCCTACTTTAGCATTCCAGTCCCCTATAATGAAAAGGACATCTTTTTTGGGTGTTAGTTCTAAAAGATCTTGTAGGTCTTCATAAAACCATTCAACTTCAGCTTCTTCAGCATTACTGGTTGGGGCATAGACTTGGATTACCATGATATTGAATGGTTTGCCTTGGAGACAAACGGAGATCATTCTGTCATTTTTGAGATTGCATCCAAGTACTGCATTTCGGACTCTTTTGTTGACCATGATGGCTACTCCATTTCTTCTGAGGGATTCCTGCCCACAGTAGTAGATATAATGGTCATCTGAGTTAAATTCACCCATTCCAGTCCATTTTAGTTCGCTGATTCCTAGAATGTCAACGTTCACTCTTGCCATCTCTTATTTGACCACTTCCAATTTGCCTTGATTCATGGATCTGACATTCCAGGTTCCTATGCAATATTGCTCTTTACAGCATTGGACCTTGCTTCTATCACCAGTCACATCCACAGCTGGGGATTGTTTTTGCTTTGGCTCCATCCCTTCATTCTTTCTGGAGTTATTTCTGATCTCCAGTAGCATATTGGGCACCTACTGACCTGGGGAGTCAATATGTGGAAATCAAGTGGTTAGAATCCTTTAACTTTTTACTTTCCAAAATCTATGGATGTATTTAGTTCTTTTAAATCTCTAATTTGTTTTACTCTTTAAAAATTACTTTTGATGTAATTTTAGAACTTACTTGCCTACTTCTAAAAACAAAACCTGGGATGGATATTGTAACTGCCTGTATCTATAGATCAATTTGAGAAGAATTAGCATCTTAACTATATTATACCTTCCAATTACTTCTGTGAATTTTTTATATTATGCTGCATTTGTTTTATCACTATTTATAAGTTGTTTTTTCTCTTTTCACACATCTTTCACTTATTTTGTTAGATGTATACCTATTGATAATTTTAAGTAGATTTCCTCTGAGTTCTGTGAGCCATTCTAGCAAATTATTGAACTCAAGGAAGGTGTTGTGGGAACACAGATTTAGCTAGTCAGTGAAAATTACAACCTATAACCTAAGATTGTGACTGGCATCTGAAGTGGAGTTAGTGTTGTAGAACTGAACCCTTCCTTGACTTGTGAGATCTGATGCTAACTACAGGTTGATAATTACAGAGCTAAAATAAATTGTAGGAGACCCAGTTGATATTAGAGAATTGGTTAGTGTGGGCGAAAAAAAAAATATATATACATCTGTTGATTTAGCTGCCTAAGAAGAAGAATTGACCAACTTCTGGTCAGAGACTCAAAACTATATACCAGAATGTATAATACATAATATATATATATATATATGATGTTCTTTCTAAAAAAATTCTTACATTGGAGGATTAGACTATTGATTTGACACCGTTATTCTCTTCTAATATGAATACAGAGTGCTATGTATTGAGTGTTCAATTTTTGTAATTCAAACTATATTCTAATATCCCCTGTGATTTTCTCTTTTATTCATAAAATATTTAAAAGTATGTTATTAGGTTTCCAAATATTTAAAGAATTTTCAGAATCTGATTATTATTAACATATACATTAATTATAGCTAGAGAACATTGTGTTATTTTTAAATAAATGTTATTTTTGGAATAATTTTAGATTTATACAAAATGTGACTATAATAGAGTTTTCCTGTTTTGCACACTAATTTCTCCTATTATTAACATCTTACATGAGGAAAGATAATTTTTTACAATTGCTGAAATAATGTAGATACATTATTATTATTAACTGAAAGTCAAAGTTGTTCAGTCGTGTCCAACTATTTGCGACCCAAGAACATGATAAAACCTAATCTCTTTCAGGAAAATTGGGTACTCAAAGGATGTGTTCTAAGATCCCATCTGCGATGACATATTACATTTAGTCATTAATTTTTAGGCAAGCAACTGTTGATTGCAATAGTTTCTGACTTTTCTTGTTTTTGATGATATTGACAGTTTTGAAGAACACTGGTCAAGCATTTTTCAGGATGACCCTCCACTGGAATTTGTCTAAAGATTTTCTCATGTTCAGACCTAGGTTATAAACTTTGGAGAGAAGGACTTCAGAAATAAATTGTTGTCTTTATCATGTAAAATCAAGGGTATGTACTATTCAACATCACTTATTATTGTCAATGTTGACCTTAGTTATCTGAAGTGTTTTTCAGGTTTTCCACTGTAAAATTATTACTTTTATTCCCTTTTTCATAGTGAACCTTTTGAAGGGGATCACTAGACAGTCCACACTTAAGAACTGGGGAGTTAATGTCCCATTTCCTTGAAGGTAAATGTCTCTATAAATTGTTTGGAATTCTTCAGACCAGGAAGATTGTCTCTTTTCCCCTACTTGTTAATGTATTCAATAATTTCTTTGTATCTGTATGAACCTATGATTATTCTACATTTAGGGGTTATGTTAAAGGGTCATAAAGCAGATAGCTGAGCAGAACTGCTAATGTCTACAGCCATAAAAATACGAACAAAGAAATATTCATTCATAAGCCAATGATAAAATGAATATCCATGAGTCCACATTGACATAAATAAATGATTGAATAAATAAGTACATCACAGAAGAAGAGACAAAATCTCCCATGCAGAAGAATTCTAAATAATTTATTTAATAACCTACCTTCAAGGAGTTGGAGCATGACTTCTCATTCCACAAATGTAGGCTACACATAGTAACATTCCTTTAAAAAGTACACTATGGTAATGAGACATTTAACTTTCCAATGGAAGATGCAGAGTTATTTGACTCCACCATAACTTCACAGTGGAAAAATCTGTCAATCCTCAGCCAGGTGTTCAAGTCAACATAAGTAGTAAAAATCACGTTGATAGTATTTATTTGTGATATGTTACAAAACTAAGGTTTCATCTTTGTGTTCTTTCTTCTAAAGACCAGTAACCCTAGTCTAAATAGAGAAAAGTATCAGACAAATTCTAATATAGGGCTAAACTACAAAATATCTGATCAGTATTCCTCAATACTGTCAACACTATCAAAAGCAAGGGAAGTCTGAGAAACTATCACGGCCAAGAATACTTAGCATAAGGAGACATAATGACTACATGCAATGTGTATCCTCAATGGGATCTTGAAACAGAAGAAGGATATTATGCAAAAATAAAGGAAATCTGAAAAAAATTATGGGCTTTAATTAATAAAAATCTTTTAACATTGATTTAGTAATTGAAACAAATATGCTATACTAATATGCTAATAATAGAGAAAACTGAGTGTGAGGTAGATTGAAACCCTCTGTATTACCTTTACATTTTTCTGTAAATCTAAAAAATGCTAAACAATAAAGTTTATTTTAAACAAAATGACTTTCAAAATACACAGTAGAAATATTTCCTTAATAATAGTAAGTTACTTACACGCTTATATGTATATGTATTGATCTACCTCTGAGAACAAAACCAGTATTTAACAACTAATTAAAACAAGATGAGGAGGGAGAATAGAGTGAGGCAGAAGATATGCATGTGTCTCAAAGGCAGAGTGATGTATATGCTGCCTGACTGTAGCCTGAAGTTACAAATTCCTCAAGTTTCTGTAGATATGCTTAGTCTGGAACATATGGAAGCCCCAGGGTTTGGTGCCCTTGCACTCTGTCAGATTACAGCTTTAAAATTGCAAGGGACTTCTACCTGCAATAAATGTTTCCCCATCTTTATTTAATTACCTTTCCTTGGTAAATGTGCTTAATGATATTTATCCTTAATAGTGGAACCTGCATTTCCATTGTGTTATATACACATATCTTCTTCCTCACAGAAAATGATTATGGGGCCAAACCTTTGTTAAAGATTCATATGTCATTCAATTACACCAAGAGTGAATCTGTCTTTGATAATTTCTTTTGGGTTAGCAATTTGCCATATTTATGCTGGTTGGGCAGCAACAGTTACATTAATTTTACATGAAATGAGAAATAAATACACTATATATGCACAGTTACAGAATTGTTATGCATAAAACATAGTTCACTCTACAAAACAACTCAGGCTAACTACTTTTAAATTAATCCTATTTTTGGTAGCTCTGGCAAATTACTAGTATTATTTGAACTACTATTCTTATATATTACACAGATTCTGGTGTCTACAAAATAATCAAGTGTCAAAAAAGTGTTGGTTTGGTTTTTTATTTTTCTTAAGCTTGCCTGTTTATGTTTATCTTTAATGGCATTAAAAATAAAGATTTTAGAATTTAACATGAAAAACATTTTTTCTAATGATGAACTTAAAATATGTAGATAGCCATTAAAAAAAAAAAAACACTCTTTTCTATTTCAAATGAAAACACATTGAAACAGTATATCTGAACTAATACACAAAGACACATGAAGATAATAAAGAATTTTTTAAAAAATTTATTTCTGTCTATAAATATACATCCCTTTCAAATTTTTATACATAAATCTCTCTGAAACTACCTGAAAATAATATATTAGTGCAATCCTTGTTGTGAAACTTGCATTTGACAAACCATGAATCATTATAGATGAATGTAACTTAGATTCATGCTGAGGTAGAGTACTGATTGGTTCCCACAAATATGTTCTAAGGAAGACTAGTGAGTAAATTGCATCTAACTGTAGTACAGACAGAACTAGTGTCCAATTAAATGATATTCTATGATGGTTCATAACTTTACTGCTATCATTTTCTCATTTATTAATTTCACCAATAAATACTCAGCCTAAATGGAAAATTAATCAAATCAGTTATTTGAAAACACGTATATGCAAAAATGAGGTTTCCTGTGGGTCCAGTGGTGAAGAATTTGCCTGTAGGAAATGCAGGTTCAACCCCTGGGTCAGGAGGATCCCCTGGAGAAGGAAATGGCAACCACTCTAGTATTCTGGCCTAGGAAATCCCATTGACAGAGGAGTCTGGCAGGATACAATCCACAAAGTTGCAAAGAGTCAGACATGACTTAGTGACTAAACAACAAGATGCAAAAATATCTCAAAGTTATTTCAGTGTTTGAAATACTTATTTAATTCAATTGAATAGTATTGACTACGTAAAATAGACAAAATCAAAATCTAGATTAATTTACATGAAAAATTATCAGTATAAAAATTGAGAGTTGGTCTAAAAAACTAAATTTGCATTCATATATTTATGCAATGGAATTTTATGCCACCATAAAGAAGAATGAACTAACACTATTTGCAGCAACATGGATGGACCTAGAGATTATTAAGTGAAATAAGCCAGAAATAAACAAATATCATGATATTGCTTATACAAGGAATGTAAAAAAAAAATTTTAATGCTACAAATGAACTTATATACAAAACAGCAACAGACCCACAGATAAAGAAAACAAACTTATAGTTGCCTAAAGTGGAAAAGAGGGGCTAAATTAGTAGTTTGGGATTAACTTATACACACTACTATATATAAAAATAGATATCCAAGAAGGACATATTGTATAGCACAGGGAACTATACTTACTATTTTATAATAACCTATAAGGGAAAGAATCTGAAAAAAAATATGTATATATAAATGAATTATTTTGCTATGCACCTGAAAAACAACTGTGTAAATCAACTATACTTCAATTAAAAAAAAAAAGAAAGCAAAAAAAAAAAATCTTGGTAATTCAAGGTAAACTCTTGCTTTGTCTTAGAATTTCTTATTTAATTTCTAAAGTGAAAAAGCTTTCCATGTAGATGCATTATCTTATATTGAAATTAGTCAGTATGAATCACTAAGGCACATTTTCCCTCAAGTTTTCAAATGACTCTAAGAGCCTATTTTATTCACACAAAATATTTGGATGCAATTTTTTGTAAAACTGAACCAATTTGTATGTTATGAAATTAACACCCACTTCCATATGTTCATGTTAATTAATTTCCAAAGTGTTAGCTTGCTGTCATATAGACAACTCCATAAAAGAGCATAGAACACTCCACCCCCAAGACAATGAATGACAAGGCTCTGGCAGCACATGGTGACTAGGTCAATTCTTTTTGCATCTAAAATTATACCTGACTAGATTAGAAAACACCAAAATACCACAAAAAATGATCTATATTCTTTGTGCTTAAGGCTGACCAACTCAAAGCAATATGCAGAAATGTCTACAGAAAGGCACATATATGGCTAAAGAAGGTGATGAAAATCAATAGAATTACTATTCAACATTTTAAATTACTTCTATTAAAGCTACCATTGACTTCTGTACCATATTTTAGTTGGGCCAACTGCTAAGAATCAGATATACTTCCTGATATTGAGGAGAAAAATCACTTGAAATCTTACAGCAAATTAGGTTAAAATATAAACAATTTTCCCACTTTTTTAAAGAGAACTAATATAATGAATAAATAGGAAAGGCAGACTCCCAGAAATTATTAACAGGTATATTAGCAACTTGATTCACAGAATAAATATGAGAGTTTATCTAAACTTATAAAGTTAGTACAGCAGTGTTTGTTTATACCCAGTTCCACTAAAATAAAGGAACAAGTGAAAGGAGACATGGATATCATTCATATTGCATATAAGTGAAGACAAAATAACTTTATGCATCAATCTCCTTAAAATGAAAAGGTAAGACATTACAACTGATATCACAGAAATAAAAAAGAACACTGATTGTTATGAATAACTATGCACCAACAAATTATGCAACCTATAAAAAATGAATAAATTTCTAGAAACAGATGATTTACAAAGAATTAATCATTAAGAATAGGAAGATCTGAACACCAATTACCTATAAGGAGACTGAATCAGCAATCAGAAACTTCCCCAAAATGAAAAGTTCAGGATTATATGGCTTTGCTGATGAATTCTACCAAATATTTAAAGAAAAATCAACACCAAACATTCTCAAACACTTCTAAAAATAAAAGAGAAGGAAAGACTCCCAAGTTCATTTTATGAGGCTAGCATTACTCTGATACCAAAATGAGGCAAGGAATCCACAAGAAAAGAAAACTACAGGCTATTGTATCTGATAAACATAAATACAAAAATCCTCAACAAAATACTAGCATACCAAACTCAACAATACATTAAAAGAATCAAATACCATAATCAAGTGGGATTTATTTCAGCAATGCAAGGATGGTTCAACATCTGCAATTAATCAAAATGATATACCACACTAACAAAATAGAAGGATAAAAAGCCTATGAGTATCTCAACAGATGCAGAAAAAGCATCTGACAAAATTCATCAGTCTTTCATAATAAAAACTTAACAAATTGGGAATTGATGGAACATAATGCTGGATCATGGAAAAAGCAAAAGAGTTCCAGAAAAACATCTACTTCTGCTTTATTGACTATGCCAAAGCCTTTGACAGTGTGGATCACAATAAACTGTGGAAAATTCTGAAAAAGATGGGAATACCAGACCACCTAACCTGCCTCTTGAGAAATCTGTATGCAGGTCAGGAAGCAACAGTTAGAACTGTACATGGAACAACAGACTGGTTCCAANCTGTGGAACATTCTGAAAGAGATGGGAATACCAGACCACCTAACCTGCCTCTTGAGAAATCTGTATGCAGGTCAGGAAGCAACAGTTAGAACTGGACATGGAACAACAGACTGGTTCCAAATAGGAAAAGGAGTACATCAAGGCTGTATATTGTCACCCTGCTTATTTAACTTATATGCAGAGTACATCATGAGAAACGCTGGACTGGAAGAAACACAAGCTGAAATCAAGATTGCTGGGAGTGGGGTGCCTAGACCCACAGAAATATCTACTTCTAGACATTTTGTTAATGCTTAACAAAATGAGGTCATATGCTCTATCTTGTTTCACATACTTTTCCCCTGTGTGCTTAGTCACTTAGTCATGTCTGACTCTTGGCAACCCCATGGACTGTAGCCCACCATGCTCTTCTGTCCATGGGATTCTCCAGGCAAGAATACTGGGGTGGGGTGCCATTTTGTCCTCCAGGGGATCTTCTCGACCCAGGGATTGAGCCCAGCTCTCCTGCATGGCAGGCGGATTCTTTACCCACTGAGCTGTCAGGGATGCCCGATTTTTCCCTTACTGGTTGTTAAATGGGTGGAAACTTTGGGTGCTGTTGGGTCAGCAGGAAATTCCACCGTTGGAAGTCAGGCCAGGGCATTAGCTTCAGGAAACAAAGCCAGGGTGTCTGGGAACTTAGGGTGAGGGAAGGAGCAGGGCAGGCCCAGAGCTTGTGTGCCTGACAAGGGTCAGGGGCAGTTGAAGCCAGAGCTGGGGCAGGGGACCTGCCGGGGCCCTTGAGAAACTGGAAGGCAGTGAGAAGCCCAGTTCTTTGGATGTTGCCAAATAATTGTCTAAGGGTCCCCTGTAGTGGAGAGCCTTTGAGTCTCTAAGGCTTTTGCTGAGACTTCTGGAGTTTGACATTTACTGAAGAGCGGCAAGCAGGAGAGGGGAGCTGTGGTTGCCTGGGAGCTGTCGTGGGCCGAGTTTGTTAGAACGTGCTTTGCTCTCGCTGCCGCCGTCAGCATGTAAGAATGTCCGCCCTCCTTGGAGCCGGGGTCAAACCAAAGAAGCAGAGAACAGGAGAGACTATACGTGACTCCAGCCTCATCCATCAGATGTTAGCCTCATCCTCGTCAACCAAATATTTGACCCGTTGGAAGCTGAGTGTGCAATGATTGAGTGGCCTTGGACCTCTGTTGCCAGTTACTTTGGTTAGGGAGACTGGACACAATGCCAAAGTGTCAATTGCTGCTCCTTGAGGCTGTGCTGAGTACAGAGCAAATGATGGAGATATTAATAACAGAGGCTCCAGGAGGTCAGGGAGGAGGGAATCCTCGTGGCCAGCGTGGGGAAGATCTGGGTGAGGGAGGACGGGTAGCGATTGGATAGATGTCCAAGGCGACAGGAGACATGAAGGGCAGCGATCGTGTAGAGGAGGCCGTGCTCTCGAGGCTTGAGGACTGAGACCGCGTGTGTGTCGGGGGCGGGGGGGTCAGAGGGCGGCAGACAGAGGTCTAGTAGATAAGAGAGAGACTGTCACCGTGAGAATGCCAGGTTGAAGGCTATAACCTGAAGACACCAGTATGAAGGGACTTGTCAAAGATGGCACGATCAGGTGTTATTCCAGCAGGGAATTAGAGGAGAAGCAGAGGCTGCTAGGGACCCTGGGAGCCTTCCTTTAGCCCCTGATCTGGGTGGTCTGGATGTGGATGGGCAGAGAACGATATGACTGTAGGACATTAATCCCAGTTCATCCAGAGGGATCCCAGTTTATGGCTGTTGGCTCAGTTCTCGATAGCACTCTCTCTCACTTTGAAGGGGATTCCATTCTGAATGAGAGATTATAAGGTCACCCTAGTTAAGGCCAGCCTGACTCAAACAGCTGAAAAGGCTAGCTCTGCTGAAGCAGAGAATTCCTGTAGGTGCAAAGCAGGAGATGAAGTTGAAGACATCAACTGGAACCAGAATATTCAAGGCTTTGAACACCAGGCTGAAGAGTCTGAACTTTATCTCTGATAAAAAGACACTAAAGGGTTTCTGATTGGGATGGATTAAGGCAAAGCCTCATTTTAGAAAATTCAGTCTCATGGTGCAGGGCGGGATGGATTCCAGGAGGAAGAAAGAGGGCTGGAAAGACCGATTAGGAGACTATGATAGTCCTCCGGTGGAGGGTGACCAGGGCCAGGTTTGAGTAGCGACTGTAGAAATGCAGAGAGAAGGAAGGGGTTGAGAAATGAAGGGAGGTGCAGAAATGAAGGAAGGCGTGATGAGTGAAGAGGAGGAGGAAAAGTCACGACCGAATCCCGGGTTTCAGCTGCCATGATTCTGAGAGTGATGGAAACAGATTTTTTTTTAATTTTATTTTTTTACTTTACAATACTGTATTGGTTTTGCCATACATTGACATGAATCCACCACAGGTGTACATGAGTTCCCGACCCTGAACCCCCCTCCCATCACCCTCCCCATATCATCTCTCTGGGTCATCCCACTGCACCAGCCCAGATTTTTTTTTTTTTTTAATGTTTTCATTTCGGGCTGTGTCAGGTCTGAGTTGCTGCATGCGGGCTCTTTGTTGTATGGACCCTCTAGTTGTGGCACACAGACTCAGCAGTTGCCCCGAGAAATATGAGATCTTAGATCCCTGGTATTGGAAGGCAGCTTTCTAACCCCTGAACCACCAGGGGAGTCCTGGGAACAGATTTCTTAGAGAAGATAATGAGGATCCGGTGGGTTTCAAGCTGAGATGGGACACCTGCAGGGACACGAGGAGAGGGAACAGAGGCCGCACCAACGCCAGGAGGAGAGGGTGGGACGAGTGGAGCCGGCAGGAGGCGGCGCAGCCGGTTCCTTCTGAATTTCCATTTCCAGCGTTCACTTCTGTGTTTGTTTTGAAAGTGTCTGGACCTTCAACACAGTAAGACCTGGGCTCAAATACTAGTTCTGCTACTTGCTAGTCATCTGTCTTTTATTTCCGAATCTTGGTTTTTCTCATCTGTAACACAGAGTAGTAATACCTACATCGCAGAGTTGGTGGAATTAAATAAGATAATGAGTACAGTTCCTAATACACTTGGGCAACTGTTGCTGTTATTGTTAGTACAACACATGTGATCACCATCATTGTTTCCTGGATGCCATGAAGTGTGGGGTTAGGAGAGAGTGAAGCCTGAGCCTTGGGCTCAGTCACAACACGCAGGGAGCAGGAGGGGGACGTCCGGGCAGGGAGGATATCTGCGAAGGAACCGCCTAAGGTGGGGACGGAGGAGTTGAGGAGAGGTGGGCGGGAGAACCAGAAGTCATGGACTAGGATGCGAAAGAGAATTTCTAGGCCAGGTCAGTATTAGTGTCATGCCCCAGCGAGGCCAAATGGAACAGAACGTAGAGAAAAAGCCACCGAGTTGAGTCATTGGTAATTCATCTCAGCCGACATTTCCAGACTCTCTGCCAGGCACTCTGCTAGGCATTAGGGACCCAAAAATGACCAGGAGGGCATTGCTAATGATCAAGAGGGGTGAGGTAAAGGGCAGATTTCAAGGGGGGAGTGGTGAGGGGGTGAGAAAGTGGGGATAGCAAATCTGACCTCATTGGAGGAGGTTTGCTAGAAATTCACTGTGGCCAGCTACTGTGAGTGGACCCCACGGGAGCACTTTGACTCATCCCAGAATTATGACTGTGGCTGCATGAGAAGTCAGTTCTGAGCCAGGCGCAGGACCTTTGAGCCAACATTTCCACACTTTCTGAGTTAGTGGAACCGTAACTTCAAGGGCTAGAGTTCCATTTTTTCTAACTGCTCATTTAACTCTGGATAGAACTGAATTTGTTTCAACATTCAGGTGATCAAGGGTGGATTACTCACTAAAGAAAGTCCTCATTTGGCTTGGGTGGAGTCTTGGTATTTGTAACCCAGCAGCTTCCACTAAAGCTGTATTAATTTCCATCCAAAATTGTACATTTTTTCAAACACCTTTAGGCTTCTGTAAAGCAGTTTAAGGGCAGTTTGTACATTTTTAAGAGAAATTTCCTGGTCCTTTACATTTTCATCCATGCCTGGTTCTAGAGTAATTTTGGTGAGCAGATTGCCTTAATTAAGCTCTGTCTTTGAGAGTGAATTTTTTGCTGTACTTGCTCTCCTGGTGTTTACTTACTGCCTTGTCTTTTGGGGTAACCTGGGTCCTGTTTGCATCTTACCTGCCCAAGCAGACTGTAAACCCTTGGGGTGAAGAAGGTGCAGAAGCCAATTCCTTTAATTTTCATCTTTCACAGAAAGATGACTTGTAAAATGTTTTTCTTGAATCATTAACTAAGATTGACTAATCACAATCTCAAGTATCTGTTTTTCTAAAAAAAGCTTTTCCCCTTGATTGGTTTCTAAATTACAAAATCAATTTTTATTTTAAAAAATCAGAGTACATACAGATGTGAAAGTGAAAGTCGCTTGGTCGTGTCCAACTCTGCTGACCCCATGAACTGTACAGTCCATGGAATTCTCCGGGCCAGAATACTGGGGTGGGTAGCCTTTCCCTTCTCCAGGGGATCTTCCCAACCCAAGAATTGAACGCAGGTCTCCTGCATTGCAGGCAGATTGTTTACTAGCTGAGCCACAAGGGAATCCCAAGAATACTGGCATGGGGAGCCTATCCCTTCTCTAGGGGATCTTCCCAACCCAGGAATTGAACCGGGGTCTCCTGCATTGCAGGCGGATTCTTTACCAACTGAGCTATGTGGGAAGCCCACATATAAAGCCCAGATTTATATGAAATCGAAACCTGAAAGATATTCCTCCTTAATTTCACTCCATGGAGATGATCACCACTGAAAGCTTGGCCTCTCCTTCCTGCCTTTCTTCAAAGATGACTTACTACCTTATGATGCTCTTAGCTCGTCATTACATCCAGGGTTTAGCACAATGCCTGACACACAGTAACTGTTCAGTAAATGGTCATGGAACAACTGAATGGTATTAAGGTATCTCTTTACTCCCAAATTCAAACCTTATTTTGTTAGGCAGGCAATGTGATAAAAATAATTTATACTCCTTTAATGTTACTAAATTCCAGGACCTGTGTGAAACATTTTATATGTAACTGAGGCTATCCTTTGAAGGATGATCTTCAAATATGCTGTGGTCATGCATATTTTATAGGTCTCTTCACCTGTCTGTTTCACAGACTTCATCTGTAAATTGAGGATAACAATACTTACCTCCAAGGGTGGTTGTGAGGGTGAGATGAATTAATACATGGAAAGCCTCACTACTCTGTAGAGACCTATATAGGAAAAGAATCTAAAACAGAGTGGATATGTGTATAACTGATTCACTTTGCTGTACACCTGAAACTAACACAACATTTTCAGTCAACTGTACTCCAATTAAAAATTTTATGTATATGGCAAGCGCTTGGAACTGTACTATACATGGGCAACTGATACACATTAGTTGAATTTGCATCTTTTATGAGTTTTTATCTTCTCATGAATGCTTGCATGTAATAATGCATCAAACATGGGGTTCGTTTGAAAAATCACATTGAGATCCATACCCCGAATGCTGGTGGCACACGGCACTGGTATTTAGCATGCTGCTACTGCTGCCTTCAAAACTTTCCTTCTACATTCTTCTATGCCAGTCACCTTCAATGAGAAGGGAATGCTAAGTTGCTTCAGTTGTGTCTGACTCTACGCCACCCTATGGACTGTGGCTCATCAGGCTTCTCTATCCATGGGATTCTCCAGGCAAGAATCCTGGAGTGGGTTAACATGCCCTCCTCCAGGAGGGAATCTTCCCAACCCAGGGATGGAATCTGAGTCTTTTACACCTCCTGCACTGGCAGGCAGGTTCTTTTCCACTAGCGCCACCTGATGGCTGATATTTAAGTTGGTGACACGAGATGGGAGGATCAATCTTTGTATTGAAAGTCAAATTTTTACTTCATCAGCTTACGCCTCATGCTTAAAGCTTGATCTCCCATGAATGCAAAGATTTCTCCATGCCTTAGTTTGCGAGGGCTGCCTTAACAGACTACCACAGAGTGAGTGGCAACAGAAGTTTATTTTCCAAGTTCTGGGGTTAGAAGTGCAGAGTCCTCATGTCAGCAGGGTTGGCTTGTTTTGAGGTCTCTCTCCTTGGCTTGCCGCTTCTGCATGTGGTCTTTGCTCAATGCCCAGGCATCCATGGTGCCTCTGTGTGTGTGTCTAAATTTCCATTTCTCCTGAGGACACCAGTCAGATTGGATTAGCACCCACCTTAATGGCCGCATTTTAACTTAATTACCTCTTTAAAGGTCCTTTCTCCAAATGCAGTCACCGACTGACCACCTGGGGATTTAGGACTTCAACAAATGAATTTAGGATGGGACATTCAGCCTGGAACGTTTCCCTGTTGTTATCAAAATCAATAGGAAACTTTCTCTGAGTTTTAAACTCCTACATATAGGAATCCAGTCATGCCCTGGGAAAGAGGTTTGTGAAGCTGACTGTGCGTGTATCTTATATATACTCAGCAAGTAAATTGGTTCTACAATTTCTCTAAATGATATACTTGGTTTTTCTTACTCTGTCATCAACAAGCTAACAAACCCAAATGCTACTCTTTAAAATATCCTGTTTCTAGTAAGGCCATCCTCTTTGCAGACTAATCCCTGCTGAGGAGACCTTGGAATTCAACTAGATTATAAATCAGTTGAATAAAGACTGTCAATCTTAGGCTTTATTCAGTTCAGTTCAGTTGAGTTCAGTTGAGTTCAGTCACTCGTGTCCGACTCTTTTGCGACCCCATGAATTGCAGCACACCATGCCTCCCTGTCCATCACCAACTCCCGGAGTTCACTCAAACTAACGTCCATCGAGTCGGTGATGCCATCCAGCCATCTCATCCTCTGTTGTCCCCTTCTCCTCCTGCCCCCAATCCCTCCCAGCATCAGAGACTTTTCCAATGAGTCAACTCTTTGCATGAGGTGGCCAAAGTACTGGAGTTTCAGTTTTAGCATCAGTCCTTCCAAAGAACTCTCAGGGCTGATCTCCTTCAGAATGGACTGGTTGGATCTCCTTGCAGTCCAAGGGACTCTCAAGAGTCTTCTCCAACACCACAGTTCAAGAGCATCAATTCTTCGGCACTCAGCTTTCTTCACAGTCCAACTCTCACATCCATACATGACCACTGAAAAAACCATAGCCTTGACTAGACGGACCTTTGTTGGCAAAGTAATGTCTCTGCTTTTCAATATGCTATCTGCTGCTAAGTCACTTCAGTTGTGTCCGATTCTGTGCGACCCCGTAGACGGCAGCCCACCAGGCTCCCCCGTCCCTGGGATTCTCCAGGCAAGAACACTGGAGTGGGTTGCCATTTCCTTCTCCAATGCAGGAAAGTGAAAAGTAAAAGTGAAGTTGCTCAGTCGTGCCCAACCCTCAGCGACCCTATGGACTGCAGCCTTCCAGGCTCCTCCGTCCATGGAATTTTCCAGGCAAGAGTACTGGAGTGGGGTGCCATTGCCTTCTCTGATATGCTATCTAGGTTGGTCATAACTTTTCTTCCAAGGAGTAAGTGTCTTTTAATTTCATGGCTGCAATCACCACCTGCAGTGACTTTGGAGCCCCAGAAAATAAAGTCTGACACTGTTTCCACTGTTTCCCCATCTACTTCCCACGAAGTGATGGGACCGGATGCCATGATCTTCGTTTTCTGAATGTTGAGCTTTAAGCCAACTTTTTCACTCTCCTCTTTCACTTTCATCAAGAGGCTTTTTGGTTCCTCTTCACTTTCTGCCATAAGGGTGGTGTCATCTGCATGTATGAGGTTATTGATATTTCTCCTGGCAATCTTGATTCCAGCCTGTGTTTCTTCCAGTCCAGTGTTTCTCATGATGTACTCTGCATATAAGTTAAATAAGCAGGGTGACAATATACAGCCTTGACGTACTCCTTTTCCTATTTGGAACCAGTCTGTTCCATGTCCAGTTCTAACTGTTGCCTCCTGACCTGTATACAGATTTCTCAAGAGACAGGTCAGCTGGTCTGGTATTCCCATCTCTTTCAGAATTTTCCAGTTTATTGTGATCCACACAGTCAAAGGCTTTGGTATAGTCAATAAAGCAGAAATAGATGTTCTTCTGGAACTCTCTTGCTTTTTCCATGATCCAGCGGATGTTGGCAATTTGATCTCTGGTTCCTCTGCCTTTTCTAAATCCAGTTTGAACACCTGGAAGTTCACGGTTCACATACTGCTGAAGCCTGGCTTGGAGAAATTTGAGCATTACTTTACTAGCATGTGAGATGAGTGCATTTGTGCAGTAGTTTGAGCATTCTTTAGCATTGCCTTTCTTTGGGTTTGGAATGAAAACTGACCTTTTCTAGTCCTGTGGCCACTGCTGAGTTTTCCAAATTTGCTCGTATATTGAGCACAGCACTTTCACAGCATCATCTTTCAGGATTTGAAATATCTCAACTGTAATTCCATCACCTCCACTAGCTTTGTTAGTAGTGATGCTTTCTAAGGCCCACTCGACTTCACATTCCAGGATGTCTGGCTCTAGATGAGTGATCACACCATTGTGATTATCTTGGTCGTGAAGATCTTTTTTGTACAGTTCTTTTGTGTATTCTTGCCACCTCTTCTTAATATCTTCTGCTTCTGTTAGGTCCAGACCATTTCTGTGCTTTATCAAGCCCATCTTTGCATGAAATTGTTCCCTTGATATCTCTAATTTTCTTGAACCTTGCGCCAAATATGATTTATCCTTGGAAACAGCTGAGCACTGTCTTGCATGTTAGGCAGAGATTGAACACAGCGAGACTGGCTTCCAACCCCGAGATCTTAGCACTCTGTGATCCAAGGGGACAAAGAACTGCAGCCAGAGACTTACTCTTTCTGTTTGTCTCAGGCAGAATGACCAAGGAAGGATTTTGTTGAAGTAGGAGAGAACTTGGAACAACTGAGGATCTCTTGAGTTACACACACTGATCACCTCCATACATCCTCCCCCTAAACTTGGCGTCTTTTTATAAGTACAGTTTTGCAACTAAGAAAGTTGTGCAAAGAACCTAAAACACGCAGCGAAGGATGACAGTGTTGAATAGACTGGAACTCTCTCAACCTTGGGAAGCTTTTGGTTCACATGGGCTCCTCCACGTCTTGCAATGGCCTCATCTGCTGTCCTCAGAGACCTGGCAGAGAGCCAGTAGGTGGCCCTCAAATCAAAGTGGGATTTTGACACCTTTAGGTTTTGCGGGGCAGGATCTTGGACCTAGGAATGCTTGAGTCCTGCCTTGCCAGTCTCTCCTCTCCCCTTCGGTTCCCCCAGAGAGCTGTGCATATGAAAAACAAAACCAGCAGGAAAAGCAGAGTCCAGGAGAAACCTTCTTGTCCTGTGAGATCAGCTAAGGAGCAGAATCATGAGAAGTGCATATCCAAACCTACCTGAAGTGTTTATATTTTCTTCAGAACACATAAATATGCTTTTAATAAAACTTTTGATTACACTTCCAAAAAATACTAATTTTAAGTTCATTTTTAAAATATGATTTAAAAACATCTTTCTTGCATAAACATACTCATAATATGTTGTCTATGGTTTTCAACTTTGATTTCTTTAAATTGGAGCAAGAATTTGAAGACTTCTATAAAGCATTCTAAGGGCAGAATCTGTAAAATTTTTATGAAAATTTCCCTAGTCTTTTATATGTTTCATCTATGCCTGGTTCTAGAGCAATTTTAGTTAGCAGGTTGCGTTTAAGTGCCAAAAGCTTTCCCCTTGGTTTTTATTTTTTAAAAAATCGATCTGTTTTAGTGCTTGCTTATATATTTAATTAGCTTTTATAGTATTTCAATTAATTACAAAAAGGTGTACAAATAGCACATAGAGGTTTGGAAATAAAAATAACTTTCACTCATTTTAACAATGATTTTAAAATTTTCACATGCATCAGTTTCACCTAGAGAACTCACTAAAGCATATATTCCCGGGCCCCATACACAGAGTTTCTGATTTAGTATGTCTGCAGTGGGGCCTGAGAATTTGCATTCCTAACAAGTTCTCAGCAGTGGCCACAGGACTGGAAAAGGTCAGTTTTCATTCCAATCCCAAAGAAAGGCAATGCCAAAGAATGTTCAAATTACCATACAATTGCACTCATTTCACATGCTAGCTAGATTATACTCAAAATCCTACAAGCCGGGCTTCAGCAGTACATGAACTGAGAACTTCCAGATGTGCAAGTTGGATTTAGAAAAGGCAGAGGAACCAGAGATCAAATTGCCAACATCCACTGGGTCATAGAAAAAGCAAGGGAACTCCAAATATTTCTTCGGTTTCATTGACTATGCTAAAGTCTTTCTGTGGAACACAGCAAACTGTGTTCCAGACCATCTTATCTGTCTCCTGAGAAACCTATATGCAGGACAAGAATCAACAGTTGGAACTGGACATGGAAAAACAGACTGATTCAAAATTGGGAAAGGACTACATCAAGGCTG
This sequence comes from Cephalophus harveyi, assembly GCA_006410635.1. NCBI lineage: Eukaryota > Metazoa > Chordata > Mammalia > Artiodactyla > Bovidae > Cephalophus > Cephalophus harveyi. The sequence continues at coordinate 349,703 of SJYT01082755.1, forward strand.
TATATTGTTACTTGCTTATTTAACTTAAATGCAGAGTACATCATGCAAAATACCGGGCTGGATAACTCACAAGCTGGAATCAAGATTGCTGGGAGAAATATCGACAACCTCAGATATGCAGATGATACCACTTTAGAGGCAGAAAGTTAAGAGGAACTAAAGAGTGTCTTGATGAAGGTGAAAGAAGAAAGTGGAAAAGCTGGCTTAAAACTCAACTTTCAAAAAACTAAGATCATGGCACTTAATCCCGTGTGCCGTGAAGTCCCATCACTTCACAGCAAATGGATGGGCAAAAAGTAGAAACAGTGACAGATTTTATTTTCTTGGGCTCCAAAATCACTGTGGATGGTGACTGCAGCCATGAAATTAAAAGACGCTTGCTCCTTGGAAGAAAAGCTATAACAAATCTAGACAGCATAATAAAAAGCAGAGGTATCACTTTACTGCCAAAAGTCCATACAGTCAAAGCTATGGTTTTTCTGGTAGATATATATGGATGTGAGAGTTGGACCATAAAGAAGGCTGAGTGCTGAAGAATTGATGCTTTCGCACTGTGGTGCTGAAAACTCTTGAGAGTCCCTTGGACTGCAAGGAGATCCAACCAGTCAATCACAAAGGAAATCAACCCTGATTGTTCTTTGGAAGGACTGATGCTGAAGCTGAAGCTCCAATACTTTGGCCACCTGATGTAAAGAGCCAACTCATTGGAAAAGACCCTGATGCTGGGAAAGACTGAGGGCAGGAGGAGAAGGGGACGACAGAGGAGGAGATGGTTGGATGACATCACTGACTCAATGAACATGAGTTTGAGCGAGCTCTGGGAGATAGTGAAGGACAGGGATGCCTGGCGTGCTGCAGTCCATGGGGTCACAAAGAGTCAGACACGACTGAGCGACTGAAAAACAACAAGTTCTCAAGGGAGGATTGTTGCAGCTAGGTCACCACCACATTTCGAGAACTGAATAAGCGTGCAACGAGTCAATAGGAAAAGTACACAGGTGCTCTGGGGCACGTGTTCCTCCAAGGCTGCTTTATAAGTGTGCAGCCCAGCCAACAAGAGATGTGCACAGATATTCAAAAACATAGCTATTTGAACAGCCTTGAGTATTTAGCATGTTCTGGGCGTCAGGTCCCATGTTTTTCAGAGGTAACGAAAAGCAGTGATTGATCAGAAGTTGGTTAAGTGGTGGTCAATTAAAAGAGCTTCTTCTGTGCAACTTTATTAACACCTGATTCAACAATGGATACCCTATTCTAGAATATTCTGGGGGGGAAAGAGGTGAGATTGGAATATGTGGCTTAGACTTTAGGCCCAAGCAAAGCTTCTGGTCTCTCCCCAGTCTAATATGGGACCAGCACACCCAAGTGTCTCTCTGAAGAACAGAGATGATTGGGCTCAGAAATTCCAGAGAGGAGTAGTGTCTGAGTTTTAGGCTTTTAGGTACAGTGACCTGACCACTCACTGTGGTACTGTCAGTGGCCTGGAACATGGACGTCAGATAGATCAGCAGCTCCTTCTGTGGAAGGGACACAGTTGCTGGCAAAATCTTGGCTTTCTCTGCCCACTGAAGCCAAATAACAATTAAGAGAGACAGAATTTGGAGGAAATAGAAAGGATTGCTTTAAGCTAGCCTAGAGGGAGACACAGTCGGCTGATGCCTCAAGAACTGAGCCCCACTCCATGAAGAGTCTAGGCCCTTATATAAGATGAGGGCTCGCAGTCAGGAATCAGTGGTGAGGAACTAAGATGATAGGATCTTGATTTCTTCCGCTCGTACTGTTTCAAAGACTGGCGTCAGTAGCCCAGTGGTTGAGTCTGGCGGTTTGGGGGCTCTGCAGCCTTCTTTCTGATGTATAACTACAAGGGGAAGGGTGTTGTAAGGGTAAGCACCAGATCCAGGATGTATTTAGCTTAGAATCAAAGGAAAATAGGTGTGAAGTGTGTAATTCCTGCAGAATTAGGGGGCAGAAAAGCAAACTTAGAGACTTGCAGAGTTAGGAGCAGTTAAAGTTAAAAAAAAAAAAAAAAAGTAGGAATGTTCAGGCCGGCTCACTGTTCTCTTTATCTTCTTTGTTCTCAGGCAAGGGAAAGAAAAAAAACCTCATTCCTCTTTTTTTTCCTTTTCACTGCAGCAACACTAACAAGTGGGTAACCTGAAGTCAGCCCAGCTAGCTGACAGCAGACAGCCGTATCCAGGGTTGGGAGATTTTCAAGACAGCAGCTGGGGCCCAGGGTGAGGAGGCTGGAGGTGGAGAGTTGTTCGGTTACCCAGTCGTGTCCGACTCTTTGCGACCCCATGGACTGCAGCACACCGGGCCTCCCCGTCCCTCACCATCTCCCAGAGTTTGCCAAGTTCATGTTCCTTGCATCGGTGATGCCGTCCAGCCATCTCATCCTCTGATGCCCTCTTCTCCTCCTGCCCTCAATCTTTCCCAGCATCTGGGACTTTTCCAATGAGTCGTCTGTTCACACCAGATGACCAAAATACTGGAGCTTCAGCTTCAGCCTCAGTCCTTCTGGTGAATATTCAGGGTTGATTTCCCTTAAGATTGGCTGGTTGATCTCCCTGCTGTCTAAGAGATTCTCAGGAGTCTTCTCCAGCACCACAGTTCAAAGACATCAGTTCTTTGGCATCCTGCCTTCTTTATGGTCCAGCTCTCACAACCGTATGTGACCACTGGGAAGACCATAGCCTTGACTGTACTGACCTTTGTCAGCAGAGTAATGTCTTTGCTTTTCAACACACTGTCTAGGTTTGTCATCGCTTTCCTGCCGAGAAGTAATCGACTTCTGATCTCATGGCTGCAGTCACCATCTGCAGTGACTTTAGAGCCCAAGAATAGGAAATCTGTCACTACTTCCACCTTTCCCCCTTCTCCTTGCCATGAAGTAATGGGGCCAGATGCCACGATCTTAGTTTTTAAAAAATCTTTAGTCTTACGCTGGCTCTTTCACTCTCCTCCTTCATCCTCATTAAGAGGCTCTTTAGTTCCTCTTCACTTTCTGCCATTAGCGTGGTATCATTGCATATCTGAGGTTGTTGATATTTCTCCCACCCGTCTTAGTTCCAGCTTGTAACTCATCCAGCCCGGCATTTCTCATGATGTGCTCAGCATATAGGTTAAACTAACAGGGTGACAGCAGACAGCCCGGTCGTACACCTTTCTCAATCCTGAATCAGTCAGTTGTTCCATACAGGGTTCTAACTGTTGCTCCTTGACCTGCATACAGGTTTCTCAGGAGACAGGTAAGGTGGTCTGGTTTTTCCCATTTCTCTAAGAGCTTCCACAGTTTGTCATGACCCTCATAGTCAAAGGCTTCAGTGTAGTCGATGAAACAGACATAGATGTTTTTCTGAAATTCCCTTGCTTTCTCTATAATCCAGTGAATGTTGGCAATTTGATCTCTGGTTCCTCTTCCTTTTCTAAACCCAGCTTGGACATCTAGAAGTTCTTGGTTCACATAATGCCGAAGCCTAGCATTTTAAGCATGACCTGACTAGCATGGGAGATGAGCGCAATTACACTCATTACTGCTGCTGCTAAGTCTCTTCAGTCGTGTCCGACTCTGTGCGACCCCATAGATGGCAGCCCACCAGGCTCCCCTGTCCATGGGATTTTCCAGGCAGGAGTACTGGAGTGGGTTGCCATTGCCTTCTCCAATTACACTTGTTACTATCACCCAATTACGAACATGTGGGTGACCCAAAGTGGGTCCAGCCGTCAGCAGACAACCATATCCAGGGTTAGGAGATTTTCAAGACAGCAGTTCAGGCTCAGGGTGAGGAGGTTGGAGGTGGGGAGTGTCTCCTGCTAATACAGGCTAGTGTGGACTACAGCAAGGCCCGTCCTGTGACTTGCAACCTGGGGCACGTGCCAGGGCTTGGTGTCCTTGACCTCAGTGCCCTGAGTGTCCCCAGCTATTCATTAAATGATGCATTAGTTCTTGAAAGCTGATACATTAACTTTTAGAAAGATCTGGTGCTAGCTCAGTATTTATGTTGTGACTCAACTCCAGCAGCTGGCTGACGTCCATGACTTTCAGATCCTGAGACTGTGTGAACGCACTGTTCCCACCAAAACGGCTTGTGTGTTAAAACCACAAGTATCAGGCCTTATTAGAACTCTTCAGGGAGGGACATTAGAAAAAACAACACCTTAACAGAAACTTAATGAAGCCTGGGAGCAAAAGAATAAACGCAACACACGTTATCAGCCTTTAAAAATCTTTAGCTTTTCCCTTTGTGCCTTTTGATTACTGTATTTGTATGTCATTATTTTCTCAATGCCTGGTTTTGCTTTTTAAAACTACGTGTGCATTAATTTGCAGATTCGATTTTGTTATTATTTACAAATTTTTTGGTATTCAGATAGCCTAAATCATTATTTAGAGGGAAGCATTTTTAAGGAAAAAAAAAAAAAAATCCATAATCCTACCACCTTAACACAGGAAGCAAAGCATTTTTATTTTTAATTTTCAGGTTTTGCCTTGGAGCTCTATTGAAAGTGGATCTAATCACTGTAAATATACAACTTTCAAATCTACTTTTTTCACCAAATTTTGTTTTCTTATTTACAGTTATGTTATGCTACTAATAACTACCTACTGCCTCAAATGGAACTCCTCAGTTTTCCCTGCAAAACCCACCCCACTTGCACCTTCCCCATCCCCGAGTCAGCCTGAATCCCTTTCTTTCTCCCTTCACCTCTCATATGAAAGGAGTCTGACTGCCCCCCTTTCAACCTGGTGTACGGTCCCCTACTAGGGTTGCCAGAACAGAGAACCACAAACCAGGTGACTGGTGACCACGGAACTGCACTGTGTCCTAGCTCTGGGAGGCAGAAGTCTGACAAGCTGCTGGCAGGGCCATGAGCCCTCGGAAACCCGTGAGGGAGAATCCTTCCTTGCTTCTGATGGTGGCTGTTGGTCCTCGGCACTCCTGAGCTGCAGCTGCTTGCTCTCGTCTGTCTTCATGCGGCGTTATTCTCTTCCTATAAGGACACCAGTCTCCCTGAATTTGGAGAAGGAAAAGGAGACCCACTCCAGTATCCTGGCCTGGAGAATTCTATGGACTGTTATGTCCATGGGGTCTCAAAGAGTCAGACACGACTGAGTGACTTTCACTCACTCACCCTGGATTAGGCCCCAGACAGATGACCTCATCTTAACTTGATTGTATTTGCAGAGACGCCACTTTCCAAATAAGATCACATTCACAGGTACCCGGGCTCAGGACTTCACCATAACTGTGTGCAGAGGGTGGGGACACGCAAGCCCACGAGGAGCACCCAGAGCGCCTCGCCTTTCTCTCCTCCCACCTCCTTCCCACGCTGTGCCGGCCTAAGTCTCTCCCACCCTTTCCTCACTGGGGTTAACCTCCTAACTGCTTTTCTTTCTGTTTTTCCTTCTGGCTGTGCTAGGTCTTTGTTGCGGTGTGCGTGCTTAGTCACCCTGAGGCATGTGCGATCTTGGGCTTCCCGGTGGCGCCAGTGGTAAAGATCCCGCCTACCAATGCAGGAGACGTAAGAGATGCGGGTTCGATCCCTGGGTTGGGAAGATTCCCCTGGAGGAGGGCATGGCAACCCACTCCAGTATTCTTGCCTGAATCTGGTCCAGAATCCTATGGACAGAGGGGCCTGGCGGACTACAGTCTGTAGGGTCACAAAGAGTCAGACACAACTGAAGTGACTTAGCACTCACACACATGTGGGATGTTAGTCGTCCCCCCAGAGATGAACCAGCATCCCCCGCACTGGAAGGCAAATTCTTAGTCACTGGACTACCAGGGAAGCCCGCTAGCTAGTGTTCTAGTCCCATCTGATGCTATCGGCTCTTCTCGATTTCTTTGTTCAGAACCCTCCCCCTGGGGGGTTTACCCTCTGCTCACTCAGAGTAAAAGCCAAAGTCCTGGCAATGGCCCTGCGGTCCCTCCTGACCTGCAGTCTCTCTGCTCCAGTGGCGCTGGCCTCCTCGCTGATTCTCCAGCTCACAGGCATATTTCCATCTCTGGGCCTTTGCCCCTGCTGTCGTTCCCTTTGCCCGGGGTGCTCCCTCCCAGTTGGTGCTCCCTCCCAGTTGGTGCTCCCTCCCAGTGGGTGCTCCCGCCCAGTGGGTGCTCCCTCCCAGTCATCCTCCTGGCTCTGCCAACTGCCGCCTTCCTGGTGAGCCTTTCCTCACCACTGCTGCTACATCACACCCTTTCTCTTACCCCTAGACAGCCTCTTTTCCTTTTCACCATTTTACTCTTCTCCAAAACACTCTCTACCTTCTCAGAGGCTGTGTTCTTTACTTACTTATTTTCTTTTTTATCTACCACCAGCATCCAAATGTAAGCTTCTCAAGTTTTCGTCCGTTTTGTTATTTGTTCCATTTTAGCACCTGAAATAGGGTGGGGCCCAGAGTAGGCAGACAGTGAATATTTGTAGGATTAATGAGTAAAGAGGCCGGTGTATTTTCTCATAAACTACTAAACCATTTATCCTTATTAAGTGTTCATCTTATTTTCCAGAATGTTTTGGTCACTTGTGAATGATACTGCTATAAATAGCTTATTTCATATAATTAATTTACCCCTTTTTTCAATTATGTTTTGGGGTCACAGTTTATAATACCACCCACTTTAAATAAGTCTGACTCTGTGTCCCTGCTGCCTTGCCACCTCTGGATTTTATCTTGTCTTTACTTTTGCAGTTTACTAAGCTTGCCTTGTGATTGTTTTGATTTGCATTTCTTTAACTTTTAAATACAATTGCTAGGGAATTCCCTAGGAGAAGGCAATGGCGCCCCACTCCAGTGTTCTTGCCTGGAGAATCCCAGGGACGGGGGAGCCTGGTGGGCTGGCATCTACGGGGTCGCACAGAGTCGGACACGACTGAAGCGACTTAGCAGCAACAGCAGGGAATTCCCTGGCAGTCCAGTGGTTAGGACTCCGTGCTTTCAATTGTTCTTATGTTCTTTAGTACTTTCTGGTATGAATTGTCTTATCCTGACTCCTGATTTTTCTCTCAAGGGGGAAATTTTAGTTTCGTATTTATTTATCCATCCTCTTTTGGGGGCAACAGTATTAATCCTTGCTTATATTTGTTGTAGGTATGCTTCCAATCTACTATGCCCTTTACCTCTGTTTGTCTTTCTACCTAAACTCTGTGTTTTCATCTTTACAGCTGTGGACTACTGTGCCTCAGAAAACCACGGATGTGAACATGAGTGTGTAAATGCCGACGGCTCCTACCTTTGCCGGTGCCCGAAAGGATTTGCTCTTAACCCAGATAAGAAAACATGCGCAAGTAAGTTACATGCACATTTTTGATTGCTATTGCTAGGCACCCCAGCCGTGGAAATCTTCCAAGCAAAGAGTAGCATAGGATTATGTGCTGGAGTTGGGGGACCTTACGCCTTCTGCCCCTGTTCCTCCTCTGTCAACCCTTTCTTAACTTGTCCTAAGACCACAGCCCACTCAAGCTCAGTGTTACCCTTCCCAGCCTCTGACAATGGTATGTATCTGTTATCAGAGGCCACATGTGGGAGCGCTTCTCCGGCATTTGCAGAGGATGCTGGCGATCAGATCGTATTACTTCCTGCTGGCTCAGCCTGGCTGTGCCCAGCAGTATTAACAGGCCTTAAGAAATTCTTTCACTGAGGCTTTGTGGCTTGTGGGCTTCAGCTCGGACTTCACACAAGTAAAGGAAAATCTCCGAGCCAGAAGGAGTTGACTGTGGTTGCCCCTGGGTGGGGGAGGGATAGGTGGAGGGCATTTGCAGTGAAACTGCTCAGTCTTTGTTTTAAGCTATTTAGTTCTATTTGATTCTAACTATACACATCCGCAGGGCTTCCCCAGTGGCTCAGTGCATCTGCCTGCAATGCAGGAGACACAGGCTCAATCCCTGGGTTGGGAATATGGCATCCCACTCCAATACTCTTGCCTGGAGAATCCCCATGGACAGAGGAGCCTGGCGGGCTACAATCCATGGGATTGCAGCATTGGAGACAGCTGAAGCAACTGAGCATGCAAACATACCCATCCACATCACAATTAATTTGACCTCCCCATATGTCACCAATTTATAAACTGAGGGTCGTCGCTCATTTTGCCAAAGGATTCCAAAAGAATTTTTTTGAATGTGAAGCTATGTCAGAACATTCAAGGGATTGTATATGGATAATCATCATGCTATAGAAAAGTTCACTTGAGGGAAGTTTGTTTTTAACGTACTAGGACCCCAGCATTTTTTAAAAAGTGAAGTTTAACAGCAATTTAGAATGTCACCTCTGAAGCATACGTCAATTGGAAAACAAGATTTCAATTCGTAAAAAGGTCATGTACCGACCACCTTCCTAAAAACATGTATTACGTAAAGCAGGATGTGCCTGCATAGTTTGAAAAAGCATCCTCCCAAACTCCTGGACCATCACCTTGCTCTTCAGCCCCTGTGCCTGTCACGGGCTCAGTCTCGCAGTCGTGTCCAGCTATTTTGCAGCCCCATGGACTGTAGCCTGCCAGGCTCCACTCCTCTGGAGTCGGTTGCCATTTCCTTCTTTAGGGGCTCTTCCTGACCCAGGAATCGAACCTGAGTCTCCTGCATTAGCAGGTTGATTCTTTACCACTGAGCCATCTGGGAAGACTGGTGGCTCTTCAATCCCTACATGTCAAACAAACATCAGAGCTGGCATCAGGGGTGGAGGATGGAACTATAAGGGACACGGGACGTCAAAGCATGGATTTCTGGAGCCCAAACCACATGCCAATAGCAATGAAGAAGGCCAGGTCCTTCCTTGAGAAGATATCTTCGCTGAGTCTTGAAGGCAGAGCCATCCTTCACCAGGTCAAGAAGAGTGAGGTGGAGGTGACTGGGGAGGTAAGATGTGCAAAAATATCAGCCAGACAGACTCAGTGCCATGCCTGGCACCTGACTGGCTTACAGTTGCTTAGCGAAAGAATCAATGTGCTTTTACGTAAAGCACATCCTGCTTTACGTAATACATGTTTTTAGGAAGGTGGTCGGTACATGACCTTTTTATGAATTGAAATCTTGTTTTCCAATTGACGTATGCTTCAGAGGTGACATTCTAAATTGCTGTTAAACTTCACTTTTTAAAAATGCTGGGGTCCTAGTACGTTAAAAACAAACTTCCCTCAAGTGAACTTTTCTATAGCATGATGATTATCCATATACAATCCCTTGAATGTTCTGACATAGCTTCACATTCAAAATGGACTGGGCTGTCCCTAGTCTCCCTTCCTTTGTGAAGCTATGAGCCAGCAGCCTAGGCCACGGTAGCATTCAGGGAGTTGTGGTTGTTGGGCTGATGAGTCAGTTCTGTCCATCAAAGTGGAGGCCATTGGCACCAAGGGCATTTCCAACCCCAGATCATCTGTTTTTGCTGGGTGATCTTGGGCAAGTTGTTGATGCCTTAGTTGCCTCAAATGATATAGGGAAGGTATTATCGCCTATTTTGTAGTGTTGTCTTGAAGACTAAATGAGAGAATTCATCTAAACCATTTAGCTCGTGGCCTGGTGCCAAGCAATTCTTTTAAGGCATGACACTGGCTTCAAAGACTTTAAATCGGGACTTCCTGAGCATATACTTGAAAATTCATTGGAAGGACTGATACTGACACTGAAACTCCGATACTTTGGTCTCCTGATTTGAAGAATCGTCTCATTGGAAAAGACCCTGATGCTGGGAAAGATTGAAGGCAGAAGAAGGGGATGACAGAGGGTGAGATGGTTGGATGGCATCACCGACTTGATGGACATGAGTTTGAGCAAGCTCTGGGAGTTGGTGATGGACAGGGAGGCCTGGTGTGCTGCAGTCCATGGGGTCACAAAGAGTCAGACATGACTGAGCAACTGAACTGAGCTGAGCATATACCACATGCCTGGGCTGAGCTTAATAGGGCATAAAAAATTCAAAATTCAAGACTTCCACTGGAGGTTGGTTGGGAACACAAGCCAGGTGGAGCAGCTCAGTCACCGGCAAGGTGTTACATGACTGAAAGCTCCCAGGGTGATGCAGACAAGACTCTCGGCAGGAGTTAAGGGAAGGAGGAGACCAGTTGGATTAGAAGAGGTAGAGATGCTGCTGCCACCCTGGGATGAGGCCCGGAGGAAGGCACGGATGCCATCCAGTGTCCTTCCTGCCCCTACAGAACGCCTTCCCGGGCCAGGCTCTCCTGACCTCACCCCAGCCCCTGGTCCCAGAGCCTCACCATCAGCATGTCCTATAGCCCAGAATCTCCCAGGACGTGGAGAATGACAGGCTCCAGGGGAGCAGAAGCAAGAAGGCCCTAGAAGTAGACAGCACAGGGCAGGGGGCCTGGGAGAGGCGACGGCTGAAAGTCAGGGGCAGGGGGCGGGGCGGCAGGGACTGTCCAGCTGGGAGGTCTCACCAGCCAGGCACAGAGGCCGGCAGGTCAGCTGTCTCTCGGCCTTGTTGGAGTCAAGACCCAGAAGGGGACCACCCGCGTGTGTGGGCCGAGAAGAGTAGCTCGGCAGTTAGCCTGTGGTAGACATGACCCTAGAAGGGTCCCCTGCTTGCTGTGCTTGGGGCAGGGCAGGGAGCCCCACCTGGGGAGGGGCCTGGCACGAGAGCGGAGGCCCCTGGAGGACTCGGGGTGCTGTGAGCGTGGGCGACAGGCAGTTTGATTGTAAGAACCGAGACCAGATCTGTGACAAAAACAGGAACGCAAGCTGAGAAACAGGAATGGTTGAGAGGACAGACACAGGATGGAGGTGGGAGCTCAGATATCAAGGCAGGGGGCCTGTTAGTGATTCATGAGGTGTCGCGTTGGCATCCAGCCAAGCCAGAGCCTGGCCGCTGCTGTGATGTTGAGAGATTTAAAACAATCGCTTTCCATTCCTCATTAACTTGCAAACATGAAATAAAAGAAAAACTTAGTTCTTTAATTTTGAGTCTCTATTTTTAATCAGAAATATATTTGAAAGCTAATCCAATTAGTAAGTGTGCAATTACTGTCTAAAAAAAGTAGACTAGTCAATCTAATAATATACCAAGCATGATTAATTTTTGATGAAGCCAGAACGTACATAATAGAGCTTTATGTTCCTGAACAAATCATATAATTAAAATATGTAAGTAGCATTCAAAAAGGCATCACCTTTTATATCAGTTCCGTACCCTAAAGCATCCCATACAAATCTATCTGAATATTTTCTAGATCGGAGAAAGCTATAAATATGCAGGTGCCGTCAATTTGCAAAATACTGGCAAGACTTTTTTTTATTGTGGTAAAATATGCATAATATGAGATTTATCATTGTAACCATTTTGAAGTGTACAGTTCAGTGGCATCAAATGCATTGGTACAACCATTACCACCATCCAGCTCCAGAACTTTTCATCTCCCTAAACTGAAACTCTATGTCCATTAATTTGCCCCTCCTCCACTTTCCCCATCCCCTGCCTCTGGCAATCACTTTAAAAAAAATATTTGTGTGTTTTAAAATACATAAATATTTATGTAGAAGACCCCGTGCTGGGTCTTTGTTGCCGTGTGGACCTTTCTCTAGTTGCAGAGAGCAGGAGTTCCTCTCCTGCCAGGGTCCAGCCCCGGTGGATCCAGGGTGATTAGAAGGGGAGACGGATAGGTGAGGAAAAAACTTATTTATTAATTAATATAAGATTAGATTAGGAAGAAATAGTGTAGTAGGAAAATTAAGTGGAGAAAAGAGGCTGAATAACTTGGTTTACGTGGAAAGCCAATAAAGTTCCAGACAAGGAACTTGCACCATCTATCTACGTTAGGCTACCAGCGTCCGTTTGAATATCGGAGAGTGCCCCGCCTTGGGCTCTCTCTCTTACAGCTTTGGATCTTAGAAGTTGGGACAAGTAAGTAGACATGGTGAGCCTCCACGCCCCAGATGAGAATTCAGCCTGAAATTAGAGTAAAGAGGAGACACGGGGGAAACCAGTCCTTCCAATGACTTGTCCCACCTCTATTGTCTAGAAAGGCCTTTTATACCTTTTTGATTGTACAAAGAGATCAATGGGCAATACAAAATTATGCAGCGTTAGCAGACAAGACTCTTATCAAGACCAGGCTTTTCCCTCTGCATACCTAGTTGTATACACAAGTCTTAGGTAATTTACATCATCTTCCGGCCAAAAGGGCCAATTAACATTTTACAGCCTTTTTTCTGATAAGGGCTTGTCAACCAGAAGACTTATTTGTGTTGATCTTCCCAAAGTCTGATGCCACTCTCAGAAAGCACTAAATAAAGTTACATTCTTACATAGCAAAAATACAGCAATTTATAACAAGTAAAAGGAGTACAGTGATTTATAACAAAAGAAAAGTAATTAACTCAAAAGTCTAGTGTTGCTAACATCAAAACTACTATATATCTTTTTCCATATCCCATTTACATTGATTAACATTCTCCCAGGTGCCTAAAAGATAAAGAATATGGAGGCCTGGCAGCAGTCATTGAGTCAACAGTGAAAACCCTCTACCAATATAATTTTTAATTCTTTAGAAAAAGCTCTGTATCTTTAAGATGCTTTTAAGCTTTGTGTCTCTTGAGGTTGGGGGGCTATAAGCAATTCAGAAGCTGTAAGAGTTCCGGGGGAACCTGTTAGGCAAGCTAGAGAGTTGTCAGAGGGGGTTTGAGCTGAAACATCCCTTTCAAATCATAAGACTAAAGCCCTGAGTTGACTTTTTCCAGAGTGTGTCAGAAGATTGGAAAAGTAGGCAGATTTTTATTTTTTGGGGTACATGCTCAGGAAATACCAGGGGGAAAACCTGAGGTCTGATTAGCCTTGCCATCAGAGCTCTGCCGCGTGACCTTGTCACGGGTGGAATCCCTCACGCTGGCTCCCGGCACTCTCCAGCTGTGGTACGAGGGCTTCTCGTTGCAGTGGCTTCTCTTGTTGCAGCGCAGAGGCTCTAGGCTTGCAGGCTTCAGTAGTTGTGGCTCCCAGGCTCTAGAGCAAAGGCTCAATAGTTGTGGCCCACAGGCTTAGTTGCTCCATGCCATGTGGAATCTTCCTGGGAGTCTGGCAGGCAACAGTCCACAGGATCACAAAGAAGCGGAAGCAACTAAGCACACAGGCACATCATATGGTAGAGGAAATAGAAGAGATCCGTCTTTGAGTTTCCTGGACAGCTTTTCATTAACCTGCTGAGCCCCAGTATCTTCCTGCTGTCTGCAATGTGCCACTTGCAGTCTGCAACGTGCCACTTCCTACAGTCTACAACGTGAGACCTGTGTGCATGAATCAAAGACTCTTGGTTGGTAAAAATAGAGTTGCCATATGATCTAGCAATCCCACTCCTGGGCATATATCCAAACACAACTATAATTTTTAAAGATACATGCACTCCTATGTTCATGTATTCACAATAGCCAAGATGTTGAAACAACCTAACTGTCCATTGACAGATTAATGGGTAAAGAAGATGTGGTGCATGTATACGATGGAATATTTCTCAGCCATAAGAAAGAATGAAAGAATGCCACTTACAGCAAGATGGGTGGACCTAGAGATTATCATACTAAGTGCAGTACATCAGAAGTGGAAAGATACATGCCATATGATAGCAGTTATATGTGGAATCTGAAATATGACACAAATGACCTTATCTACAGAAACAGGCTCACAGATATAGAGAACAGAGTTATGGTTGCCAAGGGGGAGGGAGGGCTGGGGAGGGGTGTGTTGTGAGTCTGTGACTGGCAGATGCAAACTATTATATATAGAATGAATACACAGCAAAGTTCTTGTGTATAGCACAGGGAACTCTATTTAATATCCTGTGTTAAACTATAATGGAAAAGAAAATAAATGATTTTTTAAAAAATGACCCAATCGGAAGAGGCCTTCAGGTTCAACCTACTTCTAGCCCAACCATCCATCCTACAATATCCTTACCATGTCATCATCCAGCCTCCACTTGAATACCCCTAGCGACAGGACACACTACACCCCCTGCAGTGTGTTCCACTTTGTAAGGACTCTGTGAGTCCTTACGCTGAGCTGATCACCACTTTCTTGCACTTTGAGACCAGCAGATCAAATTAAGCATCTCACATTTTCTTGGTCACTGAGAATGAGTTGCAGCAGAATAGTTTTATTTCATTTAGTAGACTAGCCAGGCATAGAAAATGTGGGAGCCACTATCTAGACTCTAATAGACAGCCTATCGGTTTCCTAAAAAGATCCCTGTGCCCTGTAGACCAGATAGAGAAATGTGTGCTGGAAGAATCATTGGTTGAGTTTGTAACTGGCTGAATGTCTCAACTGAGATCCTCCCGGGGGGATGAGTTTAAACAGCCTGGCAGGAAGAAGCATCAAGGAGGGCCCATGAGCCGTCTTCCACTCTTAGTGACTCCTTGTTAGTTCTTAGTGGGCAATGTTTACACATCTGAACTTTCAGAAAGCACTTCATTAAGAGTAATACCAATAACCATTTATTTATTCAACAAATACCTGTTGGTCACCTACTATATCCCAGATACTTTTGTAGACACTGGGAATGCAGTGGATATAACAGACCAAGGACCTCCTGTCCTTATGGAGCATACATTCTATTGGGGCAGAGTGACAGAGGATTACAGATCTCAACAAGAAAGTCCCATTTGGTCAAAGACTTGAAGGAGGTGAGAGAAGGAGGAGACTTTTAAAGCAGAGGAAATGGCACCGGTGCAAGGATCCTGAGGCTGAAACTGATGCCAGGCAGGAACAGCCTGGAAGGAACAGCAAGGAAGTTCACATGACTCGAACAGAGTGAGAGATGGTGAGGCAGATGGTGTGGTCCGTGGAGCATATAGCTTGCCCTCTTTGCAGTTATCCATTTGCTTCCCATCTCCCCAAATTCTTGCATTACCTGGAAGCTCATAGTCACTTCCCAAACAAACTGGTTCATTTGCCTGTATCTTGTATGTCTGATATAGACATCAAAAGCAACACATATTGTTCCCAGCAGGTTCTCTGATTATTTTCTTCTCCAAACACTGGGCACCTCCCACATTGTTCTTTATTCTATTTTACTTCTGCCATTATCCATAGTAACTAGTTCATGATTGTGTATGTATATATTTATTTTTAACCTTTTTCTAATTGCAAAAGTAATATAGACTCATTGTAGAAAATGGAATAATATAGAAATGAAAGTGCATGAAATGAAATGATCTGTAATCTTGTCACCCACCAATAACCATTGTTTAATATTGATTTGCTATATTTCTCCTGGTCTTTCTTTTTAATGCATATGTATATATTTTTATAGAGTTGAGATCATATACTGTAACATAAAGGGCTTCCCTGGTGGCTCAGACAGTAAAGAATCTGCCCACAATGCATGAGACCTGGGTTCGATCTCTGGGTTGGGAAGATCCCCTGGAGGAGGGTGTGGCAACCCACTCGAGTGTTCTTGCCTGAAGAATCCCCATGGACAGAAGAGTCTGGTGGGCTACAGTCCATGGGGTCATGAAGAGTCAGACACGACTGGGCAACTAAGCACAGTGTAACATAAAATCATGAGCATTTTCCTGTGTCATTTAAACTTTATCAAAAACATTTTAATGTCTGTATAATATCATATGTATGTTTCACAGTTTATACAGCACTTTTTTAACTATTCAAATTGTATTGTGATAAATGTTCTTGACTATAAATCTTTGCATTTCTGTTCATTTTCTTAGGAACAAAGCATGAAAGGAAATGTATTGAGTCAAAGGCTATTAACACTTTTAAGGCTTTTGATGTACATTACAAAATTATTTTCCAAAACCCTTGTACCAATTTTTATGCTATACCATAAAATTGCCTGTAAAATTTTTTTGCTGACTTACTAGTTCTCATCACTTTATTTATTAAGTCTTTAGTTATCATTTCTTCATAAAACTATGTATGTTCAACTTATAAATGTGTATTCATTGGTGTCATTTGATTAATGAACAATCTGTTCCATTATGAGAAATTATAAGTGACTCCTATTAGCTCTCTGAGGAAAAGGACTGTACCTTTTTGCCCACTGCTGATTCCAGTGCCTGACCTATAGTAGATGTTCAGAGAATATTTATTAAATGAATAAGTGAATGAGTTAATGAATAGTGAGGTTAACACTTTTCCACATAATTAATTAATGTGCAAAAGAAAGGAAATAAATATCTGAGCTGAAATTAAAGAAATAGATGATGGGTAACCAACAGAGAAAACTAGTAAAATCAAAAAGTGGTTTTTTGGGATTTAGTAAAATTGATGAATCTGTAGCCAGATTGGTCAGGGGGCAGGAAAGAGAGAAGACACAGATTTCCAGCATCAGGAATGAGAGAGTGGACATCACTATAGATCCTATAAACATTGAAAGGATAATAAAATAAATTAATGAACAAATTTAAGCCAGTAACTTCAGCAACTTACATTAAATAGACAAATTCCTTGAAAGACCCATACTGCTCATTTTTTCTTTTCCACTGTGGTTTATTATAGGATACTGAGTATAGTTTCCTGTGCCATACAGTGGGGCCTGTTGTGTATCCTTCCTATAGACAACAGCTTGCATCTGCTAACCCCAAACTTCCAACGCCATCCTCCCCTGCACTCCCTCCCCCTCGGCAACAAGTCTGTTCTCTGTGTCTGTGAGTCTTTTTGTTTCACAGATAGGTTCCCCTTCTCATACTTAAAATTCCACATATAAAGTGATACTTGGTTTTTTTCTTTCTCTTTCTGGTTCTTCTTAGTATGATAATCTGTAGATCCATCTATGTAACTGCAAATGGCATTATTTCACTCTTTTTATGGCCAAGTAATATTCCACTGTGTGTATATATACCGTATCTTTATTCATTCATCTGTCAATGGACATGTAGATTGTTTCCATGTCTTGGCTATTGTAAATAGTGCTGCTGTGAACTTTGGAGTGCCTGTATCTCTTTGAAATATAGTTTCATTTGGATGTGTGTGCAGGAGTGGGATTGCTGGATCCTATGGCAACTTTAATTTTAGTTTTTTGAGGAACCTTCATATTGTTTTCCTTAGTGGCCACATCAGTTTACATTCTCACCAACAGTGTAAGAAGATTCCCTTTTCTCCACACCCTCTCCAGCATCTGCTATTTGTAGACTTTTTAACGGTGGCCATTCTGGCCACTGTGAGCTAGTACTGCATTGTATTGTAGTTTTGATTTCCATTTGGCTAATAATTAATGATGTTGGTCATCTGTACGTCTTCTTTGGAGAAATGTCTATCTGCATGTATCCGTGCTAAGTTGCTTCAGTAGTGTCTGACTCTTGTCCATGGGATTCTCCAGGCAAAAATACCAGAGTTGGTGGCCGTGCCCTCCTCCAGAGAATCTTTCTGACCTAGGGATCAAACCTGCATCTCTTATATTGGCAGATGAGTTCTTTATCACTAGCACCACCCAGGAAGCCCCTGATGTCTATTTGGGTCTTCTACCAATTTTTTTATTGGGTTGTTTGTTTTTTGTTATTGAGTTGTGTGAGCTGTTTGTATATTTTGGAAATTAAGCCCTTGTTGGTTGCATCATTTGCAAATTTTTTTTCTCCCAGTCCATAGGTTTTCTTTTAATTTTGTTTATGGTTCCTTTGCTGTACAAAAGTTTATAAGTTTGATTAGGTCCCATTTGTTCATATTTGCTTTCATTTTTGTTGCCTTGGGAGATTGACATTGATATGATTTATGCAGAGAATGTTTTGCCTGTGTTGTCTTCTAGAACTTGTATGGTGTCTTGTCGTGTATTTAAGTCTTGAAGCTATTTTTGAGGTTACTATTGTGTATCATGTAAGGATATGTTCTAACTTCATTGATGAATATGCGGCTCCCCAACGTTCCCAACACTACTTGCTGAAGAGACTGTCTTTTTCCCATTGTATAATTCTTACCTCTTTTGTCCATAGGTATGCATGTTTATTTCTGAGCTGTCTATTCTGTTCCATTGACCCATATGTCTGTTTTTGTGCTAATACCATGCTGATTTTTAGAAATATTTTATTTTAATTAATTAATTTATTTGGCTATGCTGGGTCTTAGTGGTAGCATATGGGATCTTCAATCTTTGTTGCAGTGCATGGAATCTTTAATTGTAGCATGCAAGATCTTTAGTTGTGGCCTGTGGGATCTAGTTCCCTGACGGGATTGAACCCAGGCCCCATGCATTGGGAGCACAGGATCTTAACCACTTGACCACCAGGAGAGTTCCCCATGCTGTTTTGATTACGGTAGCTTTATAGTTGTTTTCTGAAGTCTTGTGTCTTCTGCTTTGTTCTTTTTCCTCAGGATTGCTTAGGAATCTTTATGCTTCCATATAAATTTTAGGTTTATTTGTTCTAGTTCTGTGAAAAATATCATGAGTAATTTGGTGGGGATCATATTAAATCTGTAAGTTGCTTTTAGTAGTATGGTTATCTTAACAATATTAATTCTTCTAATCCAATAGAAATAGGATATTTTTTCATTTCTTTAAGTCATCTTCAGTTTCCTGTAACAATGCTTTATAGTTCTCAGCATAAATCTTCCACCTCCTTGGTCAGGTTTATTCCAAGTATTTATCTTTTTTTCATGTAATTCCTTTTATTTTGCAGCTTAGAATAGCACAAATTTATTATCTTATAGTTCTATAGGTCAGAAGTAGAACATAGTCTCACCAGGCTAAAATCAAGGTGTCTGCCTTCCTTTCTGGAGGCTTTTGTTTTTTGTGTGTGTGTGTGTGTGTGATAAACGCAATTTTAATGATTGGTGACTTATCATCAAAAACTGTGGAGGCCAGAAGACAACTTTTTAAAAGGAATGGGCTTTTTCCTTTCTGACATTTCATTGTTACTGTAAAGAAATAAAACCAGTTTCTGTATGTTAATCTTGTATCCTACTACCTTGCTGAATTTATTAGTTCTGTTAGTTTTTGTGTGGAGTTTTTAGTTTTTTAAATATACAGAATTATGTTATCTGCATATAAGGACAATTTTGCCTCTTCCCTTCCAATAGGATACTTTTCATTTCTTTTTCTTTTCTGGTAGCTGTGGCTAGGACTTCCAGTATTATTTTCAATAGAAGTGGTGAGAATGGGCATCCTTGTCTAGTTCCAGATATTAGTGGGAATGTTTTCAGCTTTTCACTATTGAGTATTATGTCAGCTGCAGGTTGTCATAAATAGCCTCTATAATCACTTTGGTAAGAGTTTTTAATCGTGAATGAATGTTGAATTTCATCAAATGCTTTTTCTGCATCTGCTGAGATGATCAGGTGATTTTTTACTTTTCTTTTGTTGATGTGGTGTATCATATTGATTGATTTGTGTGTGCCGAGCCATCCTTGTGACTCTGAGATGAATCCAACTCGGTCGTGGTGTATAATCTTTTTTACATGTTGTTGGATTCACAAACTTCTAAAATGAACTCAAGAAGAAATAGATCATCTGAATAGGCCTCTCTCTAGTAAAAGAAATTGAACTTGTACTTATAAACCTTCCCACAAAGAAAATTCCAGGGCTATCTGACTTAACTGGTAAGTTCTACCAATTTATACCATTTGAGGAAGAACTAATGCCAGTTTTATACAAATTCTTCCAAAAAATGGGAGAGAAAGGATCATTCTTCAACTTATTCTATAAGGCCTGCATGATACCAAGCCCAGAAAGGGACATTATAAGAAAAGAAAATGACACAAATATCCTTCATGAAATACATGCAAAAGGTCTTTATTTTTAGCAATCAAATTCCACAATAGATGAAGAGGATAATACTTCCTGAGATTTATCCCAGGAATTCAAGGACGATTTAACATTCAAAGCTGGATTAATGAAATTTAAAACATAAACATACAAAAAGCAGGAACTGTATGATCCAATTCAGTATATACAGAAAGAGCACTGGGCAAGACCTGACACTCATTTATGGTTAAAAAACAAAAACAAATTCTCAGCAAGCTAAGATTGAAGAGAACTGCCTCAGTCTGATCAGTGCATCAGTGAAAAAATTATCCGCTAACGTCATGCTGACTGATGAAAGACTGATGCTTTCCTTATTAGATGAGGAGTAAAACAGGATACCCACTCTCACCACTTCTATTTAGCACAGCCTGTAAGGTTCTGAGGGCTTCCCTTGTGGCTCAGCTGGTAAAGAATCCGCCTGCAATGCCAGAGCCCTGGGTTGGATCCCTGGGTTGGGAAGATCCCCTGGAGAAGGGAAAGGCTACCCTTGCCAGTATTCTGGCCTGGAGAACTCCGTGGACTGTATAGTCCATGGGGTTGCAAAGAGCTGGACACAACTGAGCAACTAAGGTTCTAACCATTGTAATAAGGAAGTGAAAAAGAAAGGAAGAAATGCAATCTCGATTGGAAAAGAAGAGTTAAAACCATCTTGATTATGGTAACTGCAAGTATAGCACTTTCCTGAGTTCTACTGAGAGGAACTAGTTGTGGGCACCCCCAAGATTGTAGGTGGCTGTGCAGAAGTGAAGGTAGGCTGGGCACCCCCCTGAAAACTGGTGTCTGAAGTAAGGACAGTCTTGTAGGGGACCTTACACTTTACCTTGTGAGACTGGATGTTAACTATAGGTAGTTAGTGTCAGAACTGAATTAAATTACAGGGCTCTAAATTGGTCTTGGAGAATTGCCTACAAAAAACAAATTGAAGCAAATAAGCCTAACTGTAAATCAGGTTGTTGGCATAATCACCAAGAGAATTATTTTAAGTGATGGGCATGGAATATATTGACGTTACACTCCAAGTGGCAGATATCCAAAAAACAAAAGAGCTTTAACTGTTTCCAGCAGTCCTAGCATTAATAGAATTGTTATTCTTACTTTGAAATTATACATATACACATATAAATATATGAAATGATAAGTATATATAATGTTAATGTCTCTTTGTACCTATATTTTCAGTATAATGGAAAATAAACCCAAATGTAAAATCAAATGTTTAAAATTTTTTAAAAAAAATTATTGAAGTATAGTTGATTTACAGTATTATGTTTAATTTCTGCTGTACAGCAAGTGGTTCAGCCATGTGTGTATATGCCCTTCATATTCTTTTCCACTATGGTTTATCACAGGATATTGACTATAGTCCCCTGTGCTCTGCACCTGTTGTTTATCCATCCTATACTTACTAGTTTGCATCTACTAATCCCAAACTCCCAATCCTTCCCTCCCCACCTCCCCTCTCCCCTGGCACCCACAGGCCTGTTTGCTATGCCTGTGAGTATGTTTCTGTTTCATAGATCTGTTCATTTCTGTTGTGTTCTAGATTCTGCATATAAGTACTAGCCTATGGTATTTGTCTTTCTCTTTCTGACTTACTTCACCTAATACAATAATCTCTAGGTTCATCCATGTTGCTGCAAATGGCATTATGTCATTCTTTTTTATGGCTGAATAATATTCCATTATTTATATACCTATATACACCACCCCTTCTTTATCCATTCATCTGTCAATGGGCATTTAGGCTGTTTCCATTCCATTTTAATTTAAAGGGTCACAACAGACAACATGGTTTCCAGATTAAAGGAGGGCTTCCCTGGTGGCTCAGATGGTAAAGCATCTGCCTGCAGTGCAGGAGACCTGGGTTCAATCCCTGGGTTGGGAAGATCCCCTGGAGAAGGAAATGGCAACCCACTCCAGTACTCTTGCCTGGAAAATTCCATGGACTGAGGAGCCTGATAGGCTACAGTGCATGGGGTCGCAAAGAGTCGGACACAACTGAGCGACTTCACTTTCACTTTCACTTTCAAGCATACATGAAATTAAATATAATCTCTGACCCTTTACTATATTCTATACTAGAGGGTAAAAAAATACTACAAAGAATATTATTAGATCAGCTGAGAAGACTAAAATGTGGATAGTAGATTAAATAAAAGTCTTGTATAAATGTAAATTTATGAAGTTATGGCTACACTGTGGTTATTTCACTGGCAAATAGATGGGGAAACAGTGGCTGACTTTATTTTTCTGGGCTCCAAAATCACTGCAGATGGTGATTCCAGCCATGAAATTAACAGACGCTTACTCCTTGGAAGGAAAGTTATGACCAACCTAGACAGCATATTCAAAAGCAGAGACATTATTTTGTCAACAAAGGTCCATCTAGTCAAGGCTATGGTTTTTCCAGTAGTCATGTATGGATGTGAGAGTTGGACTATAAAGAAAGCTGAGCACCAAAGAATTGATTGCTTTTGAACTGTGGTGTTGGATAAGACTCTTGAGAGTCCCTTGAACAGCAAGGAGATCCAACCAGTCCATCCTAAAGGAGATCAGTGCTGGGTGTTCATTGGTAGGACTGATGTTGCGGCTGAAACTCCAGTACTTTGGCCACCTGATGTGAAGAGCTGACTCGTTGGAAAAGATCCTGATGCTGGGAAAGATTAAGGGCAGGAGGAGAAGGGGACGACAGAGGATGAGATGGTTGGATGGCTCAATGGAAATGGGTTTGGATGGATTCCGGGAGTTGGTAATGGACAGGGAGGCCTGGCATGCTGCAGTTCATGGGGTCACAAAGAGTCGGACATGACTGAGTGCTGAACTGAACTGATACCTACTCTTAGGAAGTACTCTGTGTTTAAGGAAAAAGGGTGGCAATATGTATAGCTTTGGAGAAGGAAATGGCAACCCACTCCAGTATTTCTGCTTGGAAAATTCCATGGACAGAGGAGCCTGGCGGGCTATAGTCCACAGGGTCGCAAAGAGCTGGGCACGACTGAGCGACTAAACAAGTGTATAGCTTACTCTCAAATAATTCAGAGATGAACAAATGGTAAAGCAAATGGGGTAAATATTAACAATAGATGAGTCTGGATAGAGAGTCTATAGGTGCTTCTTTACCTGTCTGCTTGTATTTTTATGTTTGTAACTTTTATAAATTTAAAATCATTTCCAAATAAGAAAGTTTTTAAAAAATACTTTATAGATGATTGTGTATTGCAGTTATATGTTTAAAGAGTTCCAGTCTTTTAAGGATACATTATGAAATATTTATGGACAAAATGATACAACATCTGGGATTTAGCTTCAAGTTATATAGCATCTTCGCATGGGATATGGGAGTATACAGGAAACAAGGTTTGCTGTAGATTGATTCTCTTGAAGCCAAGTGATATACATGTGGATTTATTATACTATTCTGTTCTTTTTTTTTTATGTTTAAAATTTTCCATGACTTTAAATTGGGAAGAGTTGGCATCCTCTCAATATTTTTCCTTTTGAGAATACTGTGCACTTTTCTCTTACTCATTTTGTTTCCTTTGGTATAGGCTGGGAAAACTCATTTATACCAAATGCTTCAATATGAAAATGACATATGTAGTTCATATGTTCCTTGAAACAATGAAAACCCTCATCGAAACAAAAAGACTTCTGTTAAGACCCCATCAGTGGCCACTTATTTCAAGCAATTTTAGACAATGCATTCAAGTTTCAGACCCATCAGTAGAAGAGTCCCATTCCATATACTTACACAATACTTACACAATAATATCTCATTATTAAAAATTCCATGTGACCTTTTTTCTATTTGGTTTAAATTAATGTGTACTTGGGCTTTGCTGGTGGCTCAGTGGTAAAGAATCTCCCTGCCTGGGTTTGATCCCTGGGTCAGAAAGATCCCCTGGAGGGGGAAACGGCAACCCACTCCAGTATTCTTGCCTAGATAATCCCATGGAAGGGGACCTTGTGGGCTATAGTCCGTGAGGTCACCAAAGAGTCGGACACGACTTAGTGACTAAAACAACCACACTGTATACCTAGAGATGTGAAATCTTGATACGATTTAAGTGCAGATGAGGCCAATAATGTAACAGGGAGGTGTTTTGCCTCAAAGGATGCCTTTCACTTTCAGGCCTTCTTTTTTCCAGGATTTGATTTCGTATACTGCTTGGCTAAGTGTTTCACTCAGTTAAGTGGTTTGAAGTCATTGTTTCAGTTGCATGCCTTCTGTAGAACATTCAGCCAGGCTCCCTCTTCCCAGCCTGCAACACAACAAGCAACGCTCACGTTTTGGTGGCTCTGACATGAACCAGGACAAGGAAAGCCTCTTCACAAGGCATAAACATCTTGTAATATGTCAAGAAAGTCCTCTTCCAGGGAGGTCGTATCCCTAAACACAGAAATAGCTTCATTGAGAGATTCCTCGATGGCCTGAGTGTTTTGAGTGTTTGAGGTCATAGGAATGTATCTGTTTAGGGAAAGTTAAGACTGTGAGTCCTTTGGTTTTCCTATGCTAGATTTCTAGTTTGGTTCACCATTATGATTTTTCTTTCTTTGCAGAGATAGACTACTGTGCCTCACCTAACCATGGATGCCAGCACGAGTGTGTTAACACAGATGATTCCTATGCCTGCCGCTGCCTGAAAGGCTTTACCCTGAATCCCGATCAGAAGACCTGCAGAAGTAAGTTGCACTGCGTGTGGAAGAGGGACTTGTTCCACAGATGGCCCTGTTGGCTTTCTGTTTTCTTGCAGATCTCCAGCAGATGTGCTTGTTCTCAGCATTTGTGCTCGCTGACATCATTCTGCCCCTTATTTTACCTTTTGTCTCGCCTGATCCTGTGATGGGGGTGATTTTTAGCCAGTGCATAGACTGGGTTTGCCCACTGATTTCCTTTAGTGAAGTCGAGGCACCAGCTGAAGCTCTCACCTATCTGAAATGAGGACGCGTGTCCCCACCTTCTTACCCTCACAACACGTATTTGGGACTTTGAGATAAAAAAGGGTGGGTCCAGAGTTGGAGGGAAAAGGAGCTGGTTTCTTCTGGTCCTACCTGATGAGACACTTTTTAAATTTAATGTTTACTTTTATTTATTTAGTGTGCCAGGTCTTAGTTGCAGCACACCGGATTTTTTATTTTTGTTGCAGCATGCAGGATCTTTAGTTGTGGCATATGGCATCTAGTACCCGTACCCGGGATGGAACCCAGCCTCCCTGCATTGAGAGCTCAGAATCTTAGCCTCTGGACCACCAGGGGTCTCAAGATGAGACCCTTGAGGGTCGCTAAGAAGGGGGACATTGCATCTTTCCTTGATATAAAGGAAGAACAAAAATAGGAGACTCTGGGGCATCCTCGCAGCATTGGAGAGGCGCCTGGCATCAGCAGGGTGATATTAAGGATGAGCTGAGTGGCTCAGATGGTGTCCTCTGGTACCTCAGAGGGCTTTATGGGGGGTTTCGAGCATGAACCTCCAGTGGATCTCTTTAAGTGACCTGTCCCTGAGAGCCTCCCTGGTCTACAAGGACAGCGATTCTTCTCTTTTCCTCACCCGTGAATCCTCAACATCTCAAGTATTCAGCACATGCTGGTGTGACACAATATTTAGTGAATGAATGAAAGAGTACATGGATCTCTGAGATTTATCATCCTGGAGAAATAGCAACTATCATCTGAATTAATCTTGTTAGAAAGGTGGCCTTTGTAAGGCACACAAGTTGTGATTTTTTTTCAAAAACCATTCCAAAAGTTAGGCCACACATATGTTCACTGAACTGTCCCCATTCTCCCGACTATTGACTCACAGAACTCTCTGGAACTCCCACTGAGGGACATATCCCTCATCCCCTGCTTCCTAGTGGTGGGTGCAGCAGTGTTCTGCACCACAGGACTGGATTTTCAAAAGGCTGACCATACATCATTTTTTGAAAAGCACCATGGGCTACTGAACTGAATCCACAAGCCACAGCCTGCCCACAGCACATGTGGACTCATGTGCTCACTCTACTACATGTGAGACCTTGTAGGGTGGTTAAAGGTGGCAGAGCCCATATTTTGCAACTGAGCCTCTCTTACAAAAGGGAATTCCCACCACCTTGCCTGGATGCAAACTCTGGCGACATTCAGGCATCAGATGGGAATTTTAACTGGGAGGTTCAGAATGTGAAAACAGTTAGATTATTTTCCATCAGACCACACATGCCTGCAGTCCGTGGGAGAGGCCAGGCCGGCCGCTCCTCTCTGTGCTATGTACACCTTTTTCTCGGGGCGAGTGTGTCAGCGGCTGGCTACCCCCAGGGAAAATTCACTCACCAGTGGGACTCAGTTGTGGACCTAGACCTCTTCCATGGGGGAAAGTTAGATCTGCTCCAGCTCAGTCACTGGAGTTGCAGGCTTCACTCTGTGTTGCCAGTGGAGGGATGGAGGAAGTGAGCTGGGCACGTGGCCATTGGTGGAGGGGAACTGGCTTGAAGCTCCGCATCACTTACAGTCATCTGAGATTCCCTTGCCCTCTGTCCCGCCCTCCACATCCTGCCTGGAGAGGCACTTGGAATAAGAGAAGGGTCCAAGGCAGTGCTCGCATCGTTATCAAGGGAGGAGGGAGGCCAAGAACAGAAGGATAAGTGGAGAGGAAGTGACCGTTTGGAAGCAGTGTGACCACCACAAATTAGCCTGGAGACAGGCCTGTCTCCAGCCCAGAGTCCTTAACACTCATGTATATATATTCAGGGATAGCTCCATTTCCTCTTCAGCCAGGTGCCCTAGTTTTTCATCCAAGAAAAATGGAATTTGTTTCTTAAAACCCAATGTCCTCATCAGCCCTTCTCCCAACATCCTGCCTCGTTACTTTTTCCATTGTCTTTGCTGCAAACCCAGCCCTCCACTGCCGAGATCCCTCTGAGAGCCACCCCTGCCCTGACGTGTGCATGCGGGCGATTATGGCAGACAGCTGCTAACGGAAAGTGAGCGCTCAGTGCCTCTCTGGAGCATTCCGTGGGATCAGGAAGCAGAGAAATGGGGTATAAAATCTGGGCTTGGTTGTTAGGAGCCTGAGGATCTTCAGAGCGTTAAAGATCTCGAGCTCAGAGTACAGCCATTTACATTTAATGGGCGGTTGATGGATGTGGGCTGTTTGCAAATCTAATAAGAAATCTATTTTTCAAAGCAATTTGATGTCATCCAATTAAACCGGGGGCGGGGGGTGGGAATTCAAGGCACAATCCTACTGAAGAAAACACTCTTGGCCTGGGTTTGTTCTTTCTCCTCATCCAGGCATAATTTCTTTTTCTGGAAAGTGCTGTCATCGACTTAAAGCATAAGTTATTGAGGCAAGGATGCAGAACAGAGAGCCCAGGACTGACTGTCTAGGCGGGGACCCCAGGGTGGAGTCAGAGGTGGGTGGGACTCCAGGATTGCTCACGCTGGCACCGAGGCTCGCCCCCTGCCCCTACTGAAAGCATCACACTCTAAGCAGCAGGGTACAGGGTGCGCAGGTTGAGCTGAGGAAGGGGGGCAAGTCTTGGCAGTGTCACCCATCCTGGCCGTCTGACCTTGGACAGACTGCTTGCTTCTCCGAACCTCCACTTCCTAAACTGGAGGAACATGACTTTCTGCTTCACATTTTGTAGCCTGTCCCATCTTTCTAAAACTTACTCTCTCTGCCGCTCAGTTGGCATGACAGCCTGCAGTGACCTATCTCTGATCGCTCGTGTTTTTATGTCTTTCCTTCTCAGTGAGGTCTCCAGCTCCTTTCTGAGCTGGTGCTCATATGTGCCGTTTAGTTGCTGACGGCCCAACCGTCTCATCTCTGGGCTTTGCCAGATAAACCCACACCCAAGCCCGGCCCACGTGTAGTTCATCACTGGACCAGAGGTAGGGGGCATAGTGGGTACCCAGTGAATCCTGAGTGAATGAATAAGTAACTTACATACATGTGAAGAACTGTGGTTCAAGCACATAAAGAAGACAGAGCTCTCTACAGGTCAGCCTCTGTGGCAGGAACCATCGGAGAAGAGGCTGGAACTGCTGTTTGCCAGATAGCTGAGTGCTAACCTTTTCAGGAACGCCATGTTTGTAACTTATTTATTTGTTTGGTTTTGACTGTGCTGTGTCTTTTTTTGCTGTGGGGGGCTTTCTCTGGTTGTGGCCAGCCGGGGCTGCTCTCTAGTGGTGGTGCTCGAGCTTCCCGTCGCGGTGGCTTCTCTTGTTGCAGGGCATGGGCTCTAGAGCTTGCGGGCTTTGGTGGCTGTGGCACATGGTGGGCTCAGTAGCTGCGGCTCCCAGGCTCTAGAGCGCAGGCTCAGTACTTGTGGCCCACGGGCTTAGCTGCTCCATGGCACGTGGGATCCTTGCGGACCAAGAATTGAACCCATGTCCCCTGCTTTGGCAGGGGGAAGGACTCTTTACCACTGATTCACCAGGGAAGCCCCAAGAATCTTCATGTTTTTGAATTTAATTAGAGTATGTAAATCTTTCTTAAAGATAGTGTTGGCCCTTTAAAAGTTGCGGTAAAATATACAGAATAAGGGGCTTCCTGGGTGACCCAGTCATAAAGAATGTGGCTGCAATGCAAGAGATGTGCGTTTGATCCCTAGGTTGGGAAGATCTCCTGGAGGAGGGAATGGCAACTCAACTCCGGTATTCTTGCTTGGAGAATCCCATGGACAGAGGAGCCAGGCGGGCTACAGTCCACAGGGTCACAAAGAGTTGCACACGACTCAAGTGACTGCCTACAGAACAAAATTTACCACTGTAGCCATTTTTAAGTGCACAGTTTGGGCTTCCCTGATAGCTCAGTTGGTGAAGAATCCACCTGCAATGCAGGAGACCCCGGTTCAATTCCTGGGTTGGGAAGATCCTCTGAAGAAGGGATAGGCTACCCACTCCAGTATTCTTGGGCTTCTCTTGTGACTCAGCTGGTAAAGAATCCGCCTGCAATGCCGGAGACCTGGGTTTGATCCCTGGGTTGGGAAGATCCCCTGGAGAAGGGAACAGCTACCCACCCCAGTATTCTGGCCTGGAGAATGCCATGGACTGTATAGTCCATGAGGTTGCAAAGAGTCGGACACGACTGAGCGACTTTCACTTCGCATCACTTCACTTCAGTGGTATTAAGTACATTTTTGTTGTTACGCAACCATCCTCACCATCCAGCTCCAGAACTGTATCTCCCCAGACTAAAACTCTGCACTGATTAAACAGTAACTCCCCATTCCTCTCTCCTCCGGTCCCGGCAACCACCATTCTATTTTCCATCTCTATGACTGCCTACTCTAGGTACCTCATATAAGTGGAATCTTACAAGATTTGTCCTGTGACTGGCTCGTTTCACTTACCATAAGGCTCGTTCCACGTCAGAATTTCCTTCTTTTTTGAGGCTGAATAATATCCCACATTCTGTATTTGCCACATTTTGCTGATCCATTCAGTAGACCCTTGGGTTGCTTCCACCTTTGGGTCATTGTGAATAAAGATGCTGTGAACACAGATATGTTCAAGGCCCTGCTTTCTGTTCTCTTGGGTATAAACCCAGAAGTGGGATTGCTGGATCACGTGTAATTCTAGGTTTAATTTTTGTTTTGAGGAACCTCCATACTGTTTTCCATAGTGGCTGAATGCTGGCTTTTTAGAACAGCACTTGCTGAAGATAGTTTTACTTTTCTCTGATGGTGTGATGGAGAGATTCCTGCAGGTCCTGCACTGCGTGGCCCAGTCTGTGGGGCCCTTTGTGTTCCGTGTCTCTTTACCTGGCTCTTTGTCTCTTTGCCTGTGGCCAGTGTTTAATATCTAGGTCTATTTTTCTCACGGACTCTCAGTCCTCGTTTTTTGACATCCACGTCTGTTTCACACAGGTGAGGCTGTTGATGAACTGATAACTACACCCAGCGAGCAATAGTCTGCCTCTCCTCGTGCAGAAGGGGTGATATACAGAGAGTGTGCCCAGGGCCTGCGGCTCGTGGCGGCATCTCTTCTCTCAGGCCAGCCCCTGCGGGTCATGGGAGTTCTCTCCCTGTGCTCAGCCTGCAGCCACTTCTTCTCTGCACGTGGAAAGTTCCATCCACCAGTCACGTGGGAGGGCACAGCATGGACCCTTTATGGGATGGTCTGAGGTCCTTTGAGTATGGGTTTCATTTCATTTCTTTTCATGCATCTTTGTCTTCTCAGGAAGAGACATCTTTCCTAGGGGCCGCAATAAATTCTTCTGTCTCGTTGGCGAGAACTAGGCATCTTCCCACCTCTAGACCAATTCCTGGCAAAGGAGAACATGCTTGCCAGGCTGGCTTATACCACTCATGACTCATGCCTTGGGGGGTCAGGGTTGTGGTTTCAGGAAGACAGGGTAATGCTTGTTGGCAAGGCAACCAACAGTGTCTGCCACATCCCCGGGAAAAAGAACAATGCAGCTAAATGGCTCCAGCTCAGCCCCTGAGGTTGCTGACCAGTCTCACAAGCTCATTTCATTTCCCTTTATAGTTCTTTGTCTCCTCCATTACCTTCTCTGTATGTGGGGGTGGGAGTGGGGGTGACCCAGCTTGTGGTTTTAGCATTTTCTACCAGAAAATGAAACTGCTAATTGACTGCTGGTGGTGATGCTGCCGATGTCTGCCGGCAGAAATGCAGCTTGGATAGGGGTGAACAGGGCAGAGCTGTAACAACCTGGGCCAGCATCAGAGATGCGTCTTCTCCCGTTTCTTGATGACGGACGTTGTCACGCTCTCACCCAGAACCCTGTGGAGCTTTGGATCCTTCTTAATGTAACTGCCTTTTCCTGCCTCTCCTAAATCGCTGGGTATCGTGCAAGATCAGCTGCTGTTTATTCTGCCTTGTGCCGTCCCATGTCGTTGTCAGATGTCACTGCCGGCAGCAGCTCCATACATGCTTTGAGCCCTAGTAATCAGGTTAACTGGCAGAAGAGACGGAATTTTCCCAGCGTTTCCATCATTCTTGGGAGGAGATGGGCTGGGAACCGTGGCCCTCAACCCATTTTGTTGCAGGAAGGCGGACCCCTCCAAGGCCTGAAACTGGGCTCTTGTCTAACACTCGGAAATGAATTGTCCAAGGAGACACATGTGCTGACAAAGCAAGAGATTTTACTGGGAAAGGGCACCCGGGTGGAGAGCAGTAGGGTAAGGGAACCCAGGAGAACTGCTCTGCCGCGTGGCTCGCAGTCTCGGGTTTTATGGTGATGGGATTAGTTTCCGGGTGGTCTTTGGCCAATCATTCTAATTCAGAGTCTTTCCTGATGGCGCGTGCATTGCTCAGCCAAGATGGGTGCTAGCGAGAGGGACTCTGGGAAGTGCACGGACACGTGGTGTCTCCTTTCGACCTTTCCCAAACTCTTCCGGTTGGTGGTGGCTTATTAGTTCCGTATTCCTTATCAGGATCTCCTGTCATAAAACAACTCATGCAAATAGTTACTATGGTGCCTGGCCAGGGTGGGCGGTTTCAATCAGTGTGCTTCCCCTAACCATTTCGCCAGCGTTTTGGCCATCTATTGAGGAAGAGACCCCTGCTGGAGAGCACAGAGGGACATACTGCAGGTGCCAGGTTCTCCCAAACATGCTCGTGCAGAACAGGAGCTGCTGTCTGTGTCCCGTGGAGCACCTTCCTTACTGAATATTTACTGGGAGGGGCCAACCTCAGCCCTGGAGAAGCCCCAAGCCTGAAGGAGTGTTTGCCCTTTCTCCCTGCAGGGATCAACTACTGCGCACTGAGCAAGCCGGGCTGTGAGCACGAATGCATCAACACGGAGGAGGGCTACTACTGCCGCTGCCGCCGCGGCTACACCCTGGACCCCAACGGCAAGACCTGCAGCCGTAAGTGTGCCCGGGCCAGGGGCTCGTGGGCGGGCCGGGTTCACACACAGGCCCCAGGGCTCACTAGCAGTCAGTCACTTCTGAAGCTCTTGGGTTTCCTATGAGCCTGATGGTCCAGTAGCCTTAACTTTCCTGGCCTCAGTTTCATCGTCTGTAAAATGGGACTACTCATGCTGCCTACCTCAGAGACTGGATTGTGAAGAGTGAAAGAATCAGCATGTAGAAAACACTTAGAAAAATGCTGCTAGGCACATAATAAAAGCCCAGTAAATATTAACTAGGCTTCCCTGGTGGCTCAGATGGTAAGGAATCTGCCTGCAGTGCAGGAGTCCTGGGTTCGATCCCTGGATCAGGAAGATCCCCTAGAGAAGGGAATGATTACCCACTCCAGTATTCTTGCCTGGAGAATTCCATGGACAGAGGAGCCTGGCAGGCTACAGTCCATGAGGTCGCAAAGAGTCGGACATGACTGAGCAACTAACATACACACGAATATTAGCTAATATTACCATTTGCTCTTGAGAGCCTTGATTAAGTCAGACCAGCCTGATTTCATCCAAACTCTGCCTCATACTAGACATGTGACCCCAGATAAGGTATTAAAGTTCTCCAAGCTTTGACTTTCCCATCTACTTAAAAAAAGGGAAGATGATAACAGCATTGATTTCCTGGAGTTGTTAAGGGGAATCATGAGGACTATTTCAACCTCTTAGCACAGTGCTTGACACAAGGAAAACATACAATTAAAAATAAGAGTTCTTTGTTGCCACAGAGCCTGGGACAGGAACCAGAAAAGAGACAGACCTCAGAAGGCCCTTGGGCCACTGCATACCTCATCTGAGGGCAAGCTAAGAAACATGGGACTTTTTATGAAGCATTGTCTTCATTTTCTTGTGTAAGAGGCGAAACACAACTCGGTCCGGTGATGTCAACGTGGAAACTTGCAGGATGTGCCAGCTGGATGGTTCCATCTCTTTTTTACGAGGCACAGTCTCCACAGGTCCAAGCCAGCGGGGGTGGGGCGCGTGACCCAGCGGGGGACGCCCTGACCCTGGGGGGTGCCAGCGAGGGGCTTGGTGACACGGCTGGCACAGAAGGGGCCCTTTGTGTAGCTTTCCACCCAGCGAGCTGCACATCTGCTCCAGCTTTGGGGACAGAGATAGATTGTGAGTGAGAACAGTACAGCTGTTCAGTATTTGGACACTCCACCGCCTGGAGGGGAAGTTTCACAGATGAAGTATTAGGTGCAGAGCAGTCCCCGGGAAACCTCGTGCCCCTTTCGGTCTTCAGAGAAAACAGAGTCCTCGATCGGGCTTTCGAAGCATCAATCTCGGAAGTCAAAGCATTTTTGAACCAGAGAGTTGGCACTGCTCTGCACGTGCCTCTGGAAGTTTCTGAGTCCTTGTGAGAAGCCAGTGGTGAACAAGGGTCCTTCCGCTCGACAAGGAGACGCCCTGGTGAAGATGGATCTGTGTACAGTCTGCCTGCCTTCTCTTCCAGGAGCGTGGGGCCTGCCAGCTGACAGCTCTGACAGGCATCCCAGGGCAGGCTAGGCGTGACCTGGACGCGCCCACGTAGAGCCCCAGGGCCTGTGACCTGCCTCTCCCTCCCCGCACGCCTTGGAGCAGAAGAGATTGAGCCATCTTTTCTTTCTGGAATCTAGTAAGAAGGACCATCTAGTCAGCTTCAAGAAAGTATAAACCAAGCTATTTCTTCCTAGGAGTCCCCAGAGACAGCCTGGTAATCCTATTCTCCATGGGGGCTCAGGAAGCCCACAGACCATCATGATAGGAAGCCCTTATGAGGAGCTTGCTCCAGGCAGGCGTGGCCGGGATCACTTCCCAAGTACTCACTCACTTTATCTGCACCAGATCCCAACGAGGCATCAATATTCTTACCCCCATTTCAGTTCAGTTCAGTTCAGTTCAGTTCTGTCGCTCAGTCGTGTCCAACTCTTTGCGACCCCATGAATCGCAGCACGCCAGGCCTCCCTGTTCATCACCATCTCCCGGAGTTCACTCAGACTCACGTCCATCGAGTCCGTGATGCCATCCAGCCATCTCATCCTCGGTCGTCCCCTTCTCCTCCTGCCCCCAATCCCTCCCAGCATCAAAGTCTTTTCCAATGAGTCAACTCTTCGCGTGAGGTATCCAAAGTACTGGAGTTTCAGCTTTAGCATCATTCCTTCCAAAGAAATCCCAGGGCTGATCTCCTTCAGAATGGACTGGTTGGATCTCCTTGCAGTCCAAGGGACTCTCAAGAGTCTTCTCCAACATCACAGTTCAAAAGCATCAATTCTTCGGCGCTCAGCCTTCTTCACAGTCCAACTCTCACATCCATTTTAGAGACGGGGAAACAAGCGCAAGGAGATTAAGTTACGTTTCCCGGGATCACGTGACGGGTAAATGGTGAACTGAGATGTGAATAGAAGTCTCTGGCTCTTGAGATTTTGTGAATGTTTGCAGTAGGCACAGCCACGGGTGGAATGTTCCAGAAGGCACAGTCCTAGGCCCTGTGGGAGTCAAAAAAGTCCACCCAATGGCCCTGCACAAGGCCTCCAGTGTCTCTCCAGTCTCCGGGTGTGCGTTTTCTCCATCAAGGAAATCTGGGAGGCAGCCTGCAGGGCTGTCTGGTGGGAACCAGCTGACCGCAGCTGTGTGTCTGTTATCCTAGCCGGGCCAGCTGTGCAGGGCTCGGGTGCCAGGACTGGCCACACACGCAAGGCCTTGGCGTTGGTTTGTTTTCTGAATCTGGATGTCCTGGTTATGGGGGATATCAGCACTTTTTCTCTTTCAGATACAAAGGAACTATACACTTCTTTCTCCCCCAGCCGTATACTTAGTAATGATAGGCATTCACAAAGTGATTATGCATGCCAGCCACTGTTCTGAGGGTTTTAGGTGAATCAACACTTCCCACCATGTTCCTAGAAAAAAGCGAGCCTCAACCCCATTTCTCAAGTCATGAGAGGCTGGCAGAGAGGCCAAATGACCGCCCAGCAAGCATCTCACAGCTGGGATGCTGGTGGGGGGAGGTGAGCCTAAATAGTGCTGCGTGGAGACCTCCTCAACCCTGAGACACGGCTGTCAGCCGCAGGCAGCCGGTGGGGTCCGCAGCTCCACCTTCCTCAGCCTGGTTCTCCTCTCTGTGCCATGGGGAGGGCACCTTCTCGCAGCGGTGCCCCCGGGATTGCAGGTGATGCGCGCCCAGACCTGGCTCAGGTGCAGAGGGCTACTGTCATTACCGCCTTGGCTGGAGTCACATGCACCTTATTCCTCAAAGAAATACGAAATAAAACAAACCAAGCTGGTGGCACAGGGTGGAAGGAAACCATACACCTCTCTCTTTGGGGCATCAACGGAGTGAAACTGCCGGGCAGCCGCTCCCCGGGGAGGTGTTTTTGTTCTCTGATGCCCTCGGGTTTTCCCTGTGTGGTCGCCCGCAGGGGTGGATCATTGCGCCGAGCAGGACCACGGCTGTGAGCAGCTGTGTCTCAACACGGAGGACTCGTTCGTGTGCCAGTGTTCGGAAGGCTTCCTCATCAACGACGACCTCAAGACCTGCTCGCGTGAGTGCCCTTCCTGCTTCTCCTACAGGGAAGAGCTTTGCCACCGGCGTGGAGAACCTGACAGCCGTAGGGGACGGCAGGCCCCCCTCTGTCCTCTGCTCGTTGCTCAGGGGGAGATGGTGGGGCTGTCTGTCCCCTGGGGACCGCGCGCCTTCCCGGGGCAGGAGGAGGAGGGTTAGGGGGGCGCACAGGTCCGTGATCTGATTCCCTGGCTGTGGGGTTTTGCAGGAGTGGATTACTGCTTGCTGAGCCACCACGGTTGCGAGTACTCCTGCGTCAACACGGACAGATCCTTCGTCTGCGAGTGTCCCGAGGGACACGTGCTCCGCAGTGACGGCAAGACCTGTGCCAGTGAGTGTCGTGATGTCGGACGAGGAGGGCGCGGCACGGGCGATCGTGGGTGGGGGGCACCGAGGACAGTGACCACGGGTGGGTCTGTGCCCCCGGGTTCGTGGCTGAATGTGTGCGCAAGCCCCCTCCCAGCAATGTCAGCCCCGGTGGCTGCCGCTTTCCTGCCCCAAGACGGCTTCTGCCTCTTGCTGCCTGGCCCACGGTCATTTCGGAGCGGGCATGAGTTACAGTGAACTAGATGCCTTCCTGACTTCGGACTTTCGGTCGTGCTGCCCGCTGAGCGCGTGCTTTCTCTGGGTCTCAATCTCAGTGGAATCCTCACCTTCACACTAAGTGAAAAGCCTAAAGTGACCAGCTGTTACGGGCTGGGTTCAGACTCTGGACTCTTCTGACTCCAAAGTCAGTTCTGCAAGAAGGGGAGGCTCCTGAGAACCCCGTCCCCTCCCCCAATCCAGATAATTTGGCAGCAGATGGGGGGGCGGTGAGGTTGGCAGTGAGGTTCCTTGGGGACATATTTCCCGGCAGCTGGTCCCAATTCCTGTCTCCATTACTTTAAAAAAAAAAAGCTCCCAGATGTCCTCCCCTTCACTGAAGGGCGCTATGTTTTCTGCCCTGCAGTCCTGTTTCCAAGTGGACCAAGATAAAGACTTAAAAATAGTCATTTTGAGAGAAGGGGTCAGAAGTGGAGGAACAGGATTGCCATGTACCGTGCGGGTCCTGCTAGTCTTTCCAGTTATAGGACCAGGTTCCCTGACCACTGATACAACTGTGGTCACAACCTGACATGTCCACCTTTTTATGTCATCTGTTCGCTTGGGCAGGTGCCCTGTTTGCATAGCTGGGCGTGCCTCTCTAACTCTGCCGGCTGTGAGAAAAGGTTTCCCCCATTCGGGATGGAGTCTTGAGTTTTATGGCTTGCTTGTGGCTGTCTGCCCGGCTGTCCTGGCCAGCACGGCCAGCACAGGGAGGGGCTGGATATCAGGGTGCAGAAAAAGAGTGGGTGTGTCGAATTGCATGTACATTTGACTGCATGCCAAAGCCAGAAGCCTGCTTTTTAGCTGATTTATTTTAATTCTCATCATCTTAGATTATCCATGCATTTCTTTGGACCTCCCCATTGCTGTGATAACCAAGAACTGACTATAATTGTAGGACATCTAAGAAATTTTCATGACCTTTCCAAACAAATGCTGCCCCTCTTCCTTACAATCGCATGTCCCACTCCCTCCTTCCAGCCTCATCTGTAATGACACTTTAAAATATCCATTTTCTCATTTATAGGGCTTGTAACTAATGATACAGTGATATCATCCATTTGAGTAAATGTGCAACAATACCATTAGAAGTGAATTTTGATATGTATTTGTTTATTATATATGGTGTGTCTACATGAGATGATCAGATGAGTCAGAATGATCCTATCCTTGGGCAATGGTTGGAGAAGGCAGTGGCAACCTACTCCAGTACTCTTGCCTGGAAAATCCAATGGCTGGAGGTGCCTGGTAAGCTGCAGTCCATGGGGTTGCTAAGAGTCGGACACGACTAAGCGACTTCACTTTCACTTTTCACTTTCATGCATTGAAGAAGGAAATGGCAACCCACTCCAGTGTTCTTGCCTAGAGAATCCCAGGGGCAGGGAAGCCTGGTGGGCTGCCGTCTCTGGGGTCGAACAGAGTCCAACACGACTGAACCGACTTGGTGAAAGAAAGTGAAGTCATTCAGTCATGTCCGACTCTTTGCAAACCCACGGACTGTAGCCTACCAGGCTCCTCCGTCCATGGGATTTTCTAGGCAAGAGTACTGGAGTGGGTTGCCATTTCCTTCTCCAGAGGATCTTCCCAGCCCGGGGATCAAACCCTGGTCTCCCTCATTGTAGGCAGACACTTTACTGTCTGAGCCACCAGGGAAGTCAGCTATCACTACCCCTGATAGCTCAGTTGGTAAAGGAAATGGTAACCCACTCTAACACTCTTGCCTGGGAAATCCCATGGACAGAGGAGCCTGGACATGGAGTTGCAGAGTCGGACATGACTGAGCACACACAGGCAATGGTGGTATTTGTAAGAGATGCATTTTACCCGCCATCTGACATATATCTGTTGAACTTGTCCCCTATTTGAAGCCTGTGTCTGCCCCGGGTTGATTCTGTGTAGCTGCCCTGTTCTGTAATAATGGGCTGTGTTTTCAGTGTGTAAAACTGGGGTTGGGAATGTGTGTTTCCCAGCTCTGTCCCAGATCACAAAGAGCCTGACACCATGACTGCATCTTTTTTGTAAATCATGCTGGGCTGTGGGTGGGGAGCCCGCTGGAGTTCAGCCAGGCCTGCTCAGCAGATAAGGGTGTCCTTGGCCCTTCATAAAGGCAGCCTCCACTTACTGCCTTGATAGCAGGTGGCCTGAAGAATACTCCGCTCACTTTCTGGAAGGTTCTCTGAAGCATGGTGAGCAGGCGCAGTTTCCCAGGGCCCTGGAAGGAAGGGACCCTGTTATTCTCACAGCCCTGCAGGCACCTTGGGCTCTCTGGCCTCTGGAATGACCCCACCCTCCCTTCCTCTTGGTCCCCTGACCCCAAAGCTGTGATCACCCCTTGGAGGGTTATTCCACAACCCTTAACGGGGTTGAGGTGGGGAGGGAAATCAGGGGGTCTCTTCTGCAAGCTCCAGCTGAGAGGACTCCTCCTGTCTCTACCTCCTGGAAATTTCTGAAACAAACCTAGTGCAAGCACATCTTAGCATCAGGAAAGACTCTATAGTCTATATGTGCGTGGAGCACACAGCCCACACTTTCATGCATTGAAGAAGGAAATGGCAACCCACTCCAGTGTTCTTGCCTAGAGAATCCCAGGGGCAGGGAAGCCTGGTGGGCTGCCGTCTCTGGGGTCGAGCAGAGTCCAACACGACTGAACCGACTTGGTGAAAGAAAGTGAAGTCATTCAGTCATGTCCGACTCTTTGCAAACCCACGGACTGTAGCCTACCAGGCTCCTCCGTCCATGGGATTTTCTAGGCAAGAGTACTGGAGTGGGTTGCCATTTCCTTCTCCAGAGGATCTTCCCAGCCCGGGGATCAAACCCTGGTCTCCCTCATTGTAGGCAGACACTTTACTGTCTGAGCCACCAGGGAAGTCAGCTATCACTACCCCTGATAGCTCAGTTGGTAAAGGAAATGGTAACCCACTCTAACACTCTTGCCTGGGAAATCCCATGGACAGAGGAGCCTGGACATGGAGTTGCAGAGTCGGACATGACTGAGCACACACAGGCAATGGTGGTATTTGTAAGAGATGCATTTTACCCGCCATCTGACATATATCTGTTGAACTTGTCCCCTATTTGAAGCCTGTGTCTGCCCCGGGTTGATTCTGTGTAGCTGCCCTGTTCTGTAATAATGGGCTGTGTTTTCAGTGTGTAAAACTGGGGTTGGGAATGTGTGTTTCCCAGCTCTGTCCCAGATCACAAAGAGCCTGACACCATGACTGCATCTTTTTTGTAAATCATGCTGGGCTGTGGGTGGGGAGCCCGCTGGAGTTCAGCCAGGCCTGCTCAGCAGATAAGGGTGTCCTTGGCCCTTCATAAAGGCAGCCTCCACTTACTGCCTTGATAGCAGGTGGCCTGAAGAATACTCCGCTCACTTTCTGGAAGGTTCTCTGAAGCATGGTGAGCAGGCGCAGTTTCCCAGGGCCCTGGAAGGAAGGGACCCTGTTATTCTCACAGCCCTGCAGGCACCTTGGGCTCTCTGGCCTCTGGAATGACCCCACCCTCCCTTCCTCTTGGTCCCCTGACCCCAAAGCTGTGATCACCCCTTGGAGGGTTATTCCACAACCCTTAACGGGGTTGAGGTGGGGAGGGAAATCAGGGGGTCTCTTCTGCAAGCTCCAGCTGAGAGGACTCCTCCTGTCTCTACCTCCTGGAAATTTCTGAAACAAACCTAGTGCAAGCACATCTTAGCATCAGGAAAGACTCTATAGTCTATATGTGCGTGGAGCACACAGCCCACAGGCCTGCGAGCTTCTGGAGGTTAGAGACCCAGTCTTACTCAGAGACTGAGTTCCAGAACTTGCCCACAGGAAATGCTCCATAAAGTCCACGAATGTTGAGTGAATGGGCAGAGACCACCTGTGTTTTCATCCTGTGGCACCTGGCACAGGGTCCATCTTCTGTTCCGGACCCTTCAGTGGACCTTGACTTGGCAGGTGGCAGAGAACACCTTCCTCCACCTCCTGAGCCCCACCCAGGTCTTCTTCCCTGTTCCCTCCGGTTCTTCAAAGGAAGCAACTCCCCTCTTCTCTGAGCAGGGCCTGAGCCTCCAGCCCAGCCTGTCTCCACTTAGGACAACCTGCATATCCCACCTCTGCTGGCAGAAACCCAGGCCAGGGCCAGCATCACCTCCATGGGGACCTTCCTGCCCTCCTGGCCTGCTGGGAGCAGCTCTGCTCCACCCTCTGCGTGAGCCCCATCAGGACCCTTCCCTGTGGCCATCTGTGCACAAACCTAGAATCAGCATGGCAGAGTAGAAAGAACACTGATCTAAGAACCCAAAGACTGGGTTTAAATCTTGGGAGGGAACTGACCTCTCTGGATCTGACTGCATGCATGCTAAGTTGCTAAAGTCGTGTCTGACTCTGTGACCCTCTGGGTCATAACTTGCCAGGCTCTTCTGTCCGTGGGATTTTCCAGGCAAGAATACTGGAGTGGATTGCCATGCCCTCCTCCAGGGGATCTTCCTGACCCAGGGACCAAACCCGCATTTCTTAGGTCTCTTGCCTGCATCAAACTGTTCACCTATAAACTGGGACTGATCATTTATGCCTCTTTCTCAGGGTCACTTTGTGGCACAGGGAAAGACGTTCACTGAAGTGCTTGGGGAACTTGTAAATTGCCATAAACCCGAAGGTACTCTTGTTGAAATCTTACTTCCCACTGTTAGACGGCCCCACACTAGGAGAGGGCTAAGGTAGCATCCTGCTTTGCTGCCTGGAAACCCACTCCTGGCAGGCCTGGCCTGCCCTCCTTGTGGCGACTAGCTGGGAGGAGTCAGACTCAAGAGCCCAGGCGCTCCCTTCCTCTAGCAAGTGGCTGATGCTGATACAGATCTGAGTGGCAAGCATAGAGCACAGGGCATTTCAGCTGGGGATACTCCTACACTGGCCGCCAGAGGCGGGTGTACAAAGGCTTTTTCCTACCTGATGCCTCCCAGACTGACTTTGAAGGACCGAAGCAACCCTGAGCAAGACAAGAGCAGTGTGTTACTGTATTTAGGCAGCATCAAAAACTGCATGCTTGGTGACTGAGCAGCAGAAATGTAATTATCTGC
The DNA here is from genome assembly GCA_006410635.1 of Cephalophus harveyi. NCBI lineage: Eukaryota > Metazoa > Chordata > Mammalia > Artiodactyla > Bovidae > Cephalophus > Cephalophus harveyi. The sequence continues at coordinate 390,436 of SJYT01082755.1, forward strand.
AGCTCTGGAGGCTGGACGTCCAAGATCAAGATGCCAGTATGGTCAGCTCTGGTGAGAACCCTCCTCTGAGCTTGCAGATGTCTGCCTTCCTGCTGTGCCCTCCCATCACACCCAGATGCACACATAGAGAATACGCTGTCTTGTAGTCTCTTTTTAGAGGGGCACTAATCCCATTGTAGGGGTCCCATGCTGATAACCTCATATAACCCTAATCACCTCCCAAAGGCCCCACCTCCAAATACCAGCACATTGAAAGTTTGAGCCTCAACTCAGAATTTGAGGAGAACACAATTCAGTCCATCACAGAGACTGGAGAGAAAAGACCACTTTACACTTTACCCTCGTGTATTCAGATCAGAGGTTGAAGGAACAGAAGGAAAAGTGGAGATCTTTTCTTTCTTTTGTGGCATGGGGAGAAAACTGATGCCACCCAAGCTGACCCTGGGGGTCGACGAGAGAGTCAGGGCTAAAATTGGGGTCCCCTGACTTCATAATCTCTTACCCGGGGTGACCTCTAAAAATATGTCTCAGTTGAACTGCTTCTGGTTTTTCTGAGAAAAAAAAACCTACACAGAGTTAGCAAACGAATGACTGCTGCTAGATTTATTATTTTTTTAAATGCCAGCAAATGGTGTAATTCTGTCTCTCAGCCTTGGTCACCCTCTTGGCAGGCAGCCACTGTGGCTTTCTCCCTCTGGGGTTGGGGTTGGTTTTAATAACCTCCTACGTGGAGCCCCAGACACAGGATTGCTGTCTGTCATCACCGCAGAGGTGCGAGTCCTCGGAACACATTACCCCATGATTGCTGCACCACAGCCGTGCGTGAGTCACCAGATGCAGAATCCAGATGTGAGGAACAGGCTGTCTCAGTGTGTGGGGCTGTGAGATGCAGGCCCTAAAACCTGTACTATGTCCTGAAGCGTCTGCTCGGCTTGATCATGAGTCGCAGACCCCCTTCATGATAAGGCTTTAATTAATATGTAGACCTGCCTTCTGACATGTTTGTGTTTTTTTTGTTTTTTTAAAAAAGGATCCTTCTCTAAAGGGAAAATGTTTCATTTCTGCATCCTGAGATCTCTGCTCAGTCCTTACATCCACGTCACATGGAGTGGTGGTTCTGTCTGTCCTCACTCTCATCTCTGGATTCGAGTCTAGGTACTTCTGGCTCACTGATGCTCAGTTTCCACAAGCACTTCCTGTGGACTTGTGTTGTGCTGGTCATCTTGGGCTGACCCTGGGCCACCGTGGGGTTGATGCAGCTTCAGTTTCTGCCCTGAGAGAGTTTAAAATTTCTCGGGGAAGAAGGATATTAAGGATGGATCTTCCATTCTGTGTGATGAGAGTCACGATGCGGGAAGGAGAGGTGTCACGGGGCATCTGGCAGGGGGACCCCCACCTGGTCCAGAGGAAGTCTTCCTGAGAAAGAGGTGTTTGATCTGACCTTTAGAGACTGATGGAGGGAGCTATGCAGAGACAGAGGGTGTTATGGACTGAATATTTGTGCCCCCCTGCCAAATTCATATGTTGAAAGTCTAACCATGGAAGGTGATGGTGTTAGGAGGCAAGGCCATTAGGAGGTGATTAGGTCGTGAGGATGGAGCCCGTATGAATGAGATCCCTGCCCACAGAGCTCTCCAGTCCCTTCTGCCATGTAAGGATACAAGAAGTCTGTGACCTAGAAGAGGGCTCTCACCCAACCTTGCTGGCATCTTGACCTCAGACTTCCAGCCTCCAGAACTGTGAGCAATACATTTCTGTTGTTTATAAATACTCAGTCTGAAGTGTTTTGTTAGAGCACCCCCAAAGGGCTAAAACAGAGGGGGTGGTCTTCCTAGGCACAGGAAATAGAACATGCCAGCCAGGGTGCAGAAAGTGAACTGAAAGAAGCTGAAGGTACTGAGTACTAAGTACCGAGTACTAAGCATCAAGTGCTGAATTGAGAGGGAGACTGGACAGATGTGAGCCTGGAGGAGCCACTGAGACAGACCACTGCAGCGTTTAGAGTTACATTATGCTATTTGGAGGTTCAGCTTCCCTTGAGAAAACTGTTTTAGTTTGCCTTCTGAGAATCTATCAGCCTATCTGGGCAGCCTCTGCTGAGTCTGCTGGGCGAGGATGACCCCTGGACCACAGAGGTGACAGACCTGTGATTTAATCACACCTCTGCCCTCAGCACGGCTGAGACTAATCATCTCTGCAGGGCAAGGGGCCTTGGGAAAGTCACACCCGCTCTGTGTCCTTCAGTTTCTGTGACTTTAAAGGAAGGTGTTGGACCAGTTCGTCCCCAAGGTCCCCTCCAGCCCGAGAACGAGGGTAGAGGCTGGCAGAGTAAGGGCTCCATAAACTCTCACTGAATGAATGAACTCTTGTCGGAGTGCCGACCATTCTCCCCAGGCTGAAGGCCCCCCGTCATCGTGAGTCAGGGATGTTGGCTCTCTTTGCCTGTTAGGGAACCACTGACATGCTTTCCCAGCAGGGAGTACCCTTAGCTCCGGGGAGATGCTGACTCCAAGCTGGTTTCCAGACTTGGTGACTGAAAGGCAGCTGAAAGCCTGTGGTCGGGGAGTTAGCTAGAGTACAACTTTGGCCTTCTCTAATTTACCATGTGTGGTTCTTTAATTATGAGTGACAGGAATGTCCCTGATGTGCAGAAACTGGACGTTTTGCTGAACAAATGCAAATTGCACTCTGCAAGGCTGGAAGGAAGGAGAGAGAAAGGGGAGCCCAGCTGACCGCCACCATCCACACGGCGTGGGTTCTCATTTAAAACTCTCGTGACCCTTGGTTTTCAGAGTAGAAAGCTGAGGAAATGTTTCCTTTAACTCAGCAGGCATTTGCTGAGGACCTGCTGTGGAGGCCAGGCATTAAGTTAGGAGCTGGGAGATGCAGCAGAGAAGGGCAGGTGCAGCCCGTGGTCCCCTGGAGGTCAGAGCCCGTGTAAGCATCGTCCAGTGAGGAGGCGGGCATAGGTCCAGAGCAACCAGTAAGTGTCTGGTGATAGCTGTGATGCTGGGCTTTCCTATAGCTCAGGTGGTAAAGAATCTGCCTGCAGTGCAGGAGACCTGGGTTTGATTCCCTGGGTCAGGAAGATCCCCTGGAGAAGGGAATGGCAACCCACTCAAGTATTCTTGTCTGGAGAATCCCATGGATAGAGGAGCCTGGCAGGCTACAGTCCACAGGGTCGCAAAGCATCGGACACGACTGAGTGGCTAATATTACTACTGCTAGCTGTGACGTTACCAGAGGGAGCAGGTGCCTGGGGCTGTGCGGCTCAGTGCAGGGAGGTCCCAGAAGACACCTAGAGGAGGTGGAGGCAGCAGACGATCGGCCAGGCAGAGCCCCGTAGGGGGAGGGCTTCGGGCTTGGCGGGCTTCCCTGGTGGCTCAGCTAGTAAAGAATCCCTCTGCAGTGCAGGAGACCCCGGTTGGATTCCTGGGTCAGGAAGATCCACTGGAGAAGGGATAGGCTGCCCACTCCAGTATTCTTGGGCTTTGCTAGTATCTCAGCTGGTAAAGAATCTGCCTGCGATGCGGGAGACCTGGATTCAGTCCCTGGGTTAGGAAGATCCCCTGGAGGAAGGGAAAAGCTTCCCATTCCAGTATTCTGACCTGGAGAATTCCATGGACTGTATATTCCATGGAGATTGCAAAGAGTCAGACACGACTGAGCCACTTTCACTTACTGGCTTGGTCCTGAGGTGCTGAAAGAAAGTACTCAGAGCTGGGGGGAGCGTGGCTGAGATGAGGCAGCGGGCAGGTCCTGCGAACCTCACCAGTGAGTCCTAGCCACCCTCTCAGGAGGCACTAAAGGGTATTAGGCAGATGGAGGGAGGGATGTCTGCACGCACGCTTTAGAAGAGCGCTCTGGCTGAGTCCAGGAGAGTGGGCTGGAGGGGGTGAAGTAGGTCTGTGAAGACCTAGTTGGTAGATGGAGTAACAGGCCAGGAGAAAGATGATGGCAGGTGGTTCATGATGATGGAGGAGCGGCATCACCCGTCTGGACACTTGGGAAGGTCTCTGAACCTATGTTCTGGGTCCCACGCCGGCATCTCATTTCTGGCAGTTTGTTGGTGTCATCTGTGGGGCTTTTTAAAACGTCCGAAAGTCCAGGCAGCACCCTGGACCTCCCAAAATAGAGATTATCTTACGTTGATTGATGCAACCTCCTTGCAGGATAATTTGAAAAATATTTATCCGGGGGTAAATGTTCCTATCCTTAGTGAGGCAATCCTACTTCTAGATGTTTCTCTTTTGGACTTGCTTTCCCATTGTATGCAAAACTACAGGCACAAGACTATCCCCTGCAGTAACAATTGTAATAGCAAAGCCTCGGAACCACCTCAGTGCCCTTCCCATAAGAAACTGGTTAAATGAATCACGGTGCTGCCTTTAAAAAATAATGACATGGGGTGTCAAAGGTGAGAGAGAAGGGTACTTGTATAAGATTTTTTCGTCTGTTTAAATTTGATTTTATTTTTAGAATGGTAAAAGGTATACATAGTTTAAAAATCAAAACAATACGAAAAGACGTGCATTAAGGAGTTTGGCTCCCACTCTTGCCCACCCTTCCATCCCCCTGCCTCCCTCTGGTTCCCAGGTAACAGGTTGTGGGCAGCCCCCATCCAGGGCAGCCCCTCCTGGGTTCACACACGTGTATTCCTTCCCTCCTTCACCGTCCGCCTGCATGGCCGACAGCATATGGAAATAATGGTGCTGTGTCACTTCTCCAGTGAAGTTATCAGACACTGGCTGCTTTCTGGGAGCTCTCTCAGGCTTCTTGAAGTCATGTTGGCTTCACTCTAAGGGAAGCCAAATTGGGAGCAGCCCTGTGGAGAAACTCACATGTTGAGGAACTGAAGCCTTCGGTCAACCGCCAGGGAGGAACTGAGGCCAGTGCACACACCAGTGAGCTCAGAAGCAGATCCTCCAGCTCCAGTGGAGCCTTGGGATCAATGCAGCCCCCAGGGGACCAGCTCGACTGCCTCACGAGACACTCTGAGCCAGAACCTCCCAGCTGAGCCACTGCTGGTTTCCAGGCCCTCAGAAGCTGTGTGACATCACACGTGTTGCCTTAAGCTGCTAAGCGCTGGCATACCTTGATTCACAGCAACGGATAGCTGCTGCTGCTGCTGCTGCTAAGTCACTTCAGTCGTGTCCGACTCTGTGCAACCCCAGAGACGGCAGCCCACCAGGCTCTCCCATCCCTGGGATTCTCCAGGCAAGAACACTGGAGTGGGTTGCCATTTCCTTCTCCAATGCATGAAAAGGAAAAGTGAAAGTGAAGTCACTCAGTCGTGTCTGACTCCTAGCGACCCCATGGAGTGCAGCCCACCAGGCTTCTCCGTCCATGAGACTTGCCAGGCAAGAGTACTGGAGTGGGGTGCCACTGCCTTCTCCACAATGGACAGCTAACATTCCATTTTATTTCCATTCCATTCCTGTTTCTTTGGGGCTTCCCTGGTGGCTCAGCTGGTAAAGAATCCACCTGCAATGCTGGAGACCTGGGTTCGACCCCTGGGTTGGAAGGATCTCTTGGAGAAGGGAACGGCTACCCACTCCAGTATTCTGGGCTAGAGAATTTCATGGACTATATAGTCCATGGGATCACAAAGGGTTGGACACGACTGAGCAACTTTCACTTTCACTTTTCTTTATATGAATAAAAGCCAATACCTGTTTATATTTTTCCCATTTCCTTAGGCACACACAAAATGGTGCACTATGTACCACATTCTATGGCTTTTTTTCTTCACTCAATGATATTTATTGGAGATTTCTTCAAACTATTACATAGACAACTTCCTTATTTTATTTACAGCTGCTTAGTGTCTCATTGGGGTTTCCCTGGTAGCTCAGCCGGTAAAGAATCTGCCTGCAATGCAGGAGACCCTGGTTCAGTTCCTGGGTCAAAAAGATCCCTTGGAGAAGGGATAGGCTACCCACTCCAGTATTCTTGGGCTTCCCTGGTGCCTCAGTTGGTAAAGAATCTGCCTGCACTGCAGGAGACCTGGGTTCGATCCCTGGGTTGGGAAGATCCCTTGGAGGAGGGGCGTGGCAAACCACTCCAATATTCTTACGGGAGAATCCCCATGGACAGAGTAGCCTGGCGGGCTACAGTCCATGGGGTCACAAAGAGTCAAACACGGCTGAGTGACTAAGCACAGCGTCTCATTGTGTAGAATATTTGTTCAGCTTGTCTCCTGAGTAGTCGTGGACATCTGGATTGTTTCCCACTTTTCATTATTACAAGCGATGCTGCTGTGAATGACTTGAAAGTATATCTCTTCATATGGTGCCAGGGTATCTGCAGGAGAGGATCCCAGAAGTGACGCTGCCAGATCAAAGGTACCTTTTGTACTTTAGGCAGATACTGCCAGATACCTCCTCCAAAGGGGACGTCTCCCCTTAGTTTGTTTGAATTTTGAATCATGGGCCCGTTTTGCCTTTCAAATAATCTCTGTAGGTGACTGGTGTTCCCCTGAGATTGAGAACCATTGCTCTAGTCTCTTGATCAGATGCCCTGATTGGGTAAGAAGCTGCTGCTGCTGCTGCTAAGTCACTCCAGTCGTGTCCGACACTGTGTGACCCCATAGACGGCAGCCCACCAGGCTCTCCCGTCCCTGGGGTTCTCCAGGCAAGAACACTAGAGTGGGTTGCCATTTCCTTCTCCAATGCATGAAAGAGAAAAGTGAAAGTGAAGTCGCTCAGTCGTGTCCGACTCTTAGCAACCCCATGGACTGCTGCCTACCAGGCTCCTCCGTCCATGGATTTTCCAGGCAAGAGTACTGGAGTGGGGTGCCATTGCCTTCTCCGTGGGTAAGAAGGGAAAAGGTTAAAAACCCAAATTCTCTACATGCTTTTAAAGCATGCACACAACAAAATTTTCAAACAGCTATTAGTACAAAAGCCCAGGAGAGCTCAGAGGCTGGGCTGGGAGCTCCCAGGATGGTCTGCAGCCGATGGTGGGGATGCCCCCTGAGAACAGTGCTTTCAGGCTCAGCAGGCTCCCGAGAGAGGAAAGCAGTGCCCCTCTGCCAAGTACAGATGCGTCCTGCAAGAGCCTGGGGGGCCAATGACCTTTCAGGATCCTTGTGGAAAGACTCAATCACTCTTCAAAACTGCAGCCTGAAATGAAGCTACAGAGACAGGACAGGGCATGGGGGATGCTCCAGAAAGAAGGGGCATGCTCAGGGAGGCCTGTCTGCATTATGGCTTGACAAGGCTGGCCTGAAAGAGTTATAGCTATTTCATTACATTGGAAAATGGAGTATTCTTAATATAAATTCATGGTGAGGAAAAAAAACCGCCCACCTCCACAGCCAGCCAGCTGTCTGTATTATGGATCACTCAATTGTATTTCCACTCAACACTACGTGAGGGATTACACCAAGCCATCGAGCAATGTTCTGCATCAGTAATGAGTCTAGATTGTGCCCGGAGAAGTAAGTCATGTTCCGAGCAAAGAGCAAGGCCAGCTCTGCTTTGACTCTCGTCTGCAGTTATAATTTCAGTTGATACAACGCTTTCCCACTGTTCAGATTTTGGCGGCCCTTCTGCCCAAACAAAGACAAAATTCCCTTCATGTTTAGAAGCTTACTTTAGAGTATAGCAACGCAGCGTAGCTGGGGAAAACATGGTATTTATTATCAGAAGATTACATTTTTAATCTGGTGCTATCACTTATTAGCAACTGATGCTGGCAAGCCATTAATCTTCCCAAAGCATAGTTTCCCTGGCTGGTAAATAAGAATAACAACAGCTGTTTTAATTAACCCATAGGGTAGTTCTCAAGACTCCCCTCCAATAAAAATACGGCAAAAATGCCTTAGAAAAAAGGGTATGGTCTGTGCCTGGCTATAAAAGTGATTATGCGCTTTGGAGCATTCATTTTAAAACCTCACTTCAAAGCCACTGTAGAAATTCTGCTCCATCTGAAATGATGGCTTTGACTCTCAGAATTATGTTTGGTTCTTAGAAAAAGTCCCTTTCCATCTGTCCTCAGTATCAGGCTTTAACGTATCAGCCTGGATTTTACAGCCTGCTGTCCCAGAAGCTGCCCCAGCCCCGTCTATGGCAATGCCAGTCTTCAGTTGCTCAGCCCTAGGACCTGAGGGTCACCCATGACTCTCCTGTCATGTCCATGTGAAGATGGACTCTCTATACTAACCCATCAGCAAAGCTTGCAGGCTCTGCCTTCCAAGTCCAGCCGCAGTCTGGTGCTCTCAGCCGCCTGTCTGGGCCCCCAGTGCAGTGGCTCTCTCGCCCCTCTCCCTGCTCCAGCCTTACCCATGGCCCGTTCTGTGCACGGTGGTCCTTTAAGAAAAAAAGTCAGTTCGTGTCACTCCACTGCTCAGAACCCTCCAGTGACCCCTTCTGACTTGGATGCAACCGCTGCGTGTGACTCCCACGAGGTCTGTCCCGGCTCATCGCCTGCCTGGTCCCCTGATCTCCTTGCCTTTCCTGAAACCAGCCGCACCCGCTCCTGCCACTGTTTGCGGATGCTGTACTTCCTTGGGTGTCATTCTTTTCAAGCACCACGCATTCACTCGTCTCTTTCTCCAGGGCTCTGCTCAGTGTCACCTTCTCTGACATGGCATGGAAAAGAATAAGCCCTCCACACGCTCCAAATCAGCAGGCCCTCTCCATCGCCCTCATCCTGCTTTTCTCTGTAGCACCTTCTCCTGACATATACATTTGTCTGTCTTGCCCCTCTTTCCTTCCGCCCCTGCCACCACATGTAAGCTTCACAAAAGCAGAAACTTGGTGTTACTCATTGTTACGTCCCCAGAGACTAGAAGAGTGCCTGACTCAGAGAGAGGGAACTCACGAAATAGTCCACAGATCAGTGAACGAATGAATGAATGGGGGGACGGAGGGAGGGATGACCACAGTAGGACACATACATGCATACATAAGCAGAAATGCAGATAATCATGGTTATCTGATAATCTGACATTATGGTTACATGATAATCAATGATGTGGAACTTATTTTCTAATATTTATAGGCCATTCCTGGAGAAGGCAATGGCACCCCACTCCAGTCCTCTCGCCTGGAAACTCCCATGGACGGAGGAGCCTGGTGGGCTGCCGTCCACGGGGTCGCTGAGTCAGACACGACTGAGCGACTTCACTTTAACTTTTCACTTTCATGCATTGGAGAAGGAAACGGCAACCCACTCCAGTGTTCTTGCCTGGAGAATCCCAGGGATGGCAGAGCCCAGTGGGCTGCCGTCTGTGGGGTCGCACAGAGTCGGACACGACTGAAGCGACTCAGCAGCAGCAGCAGCATAGGCCATTCCTATCTCTCCTTTTGTAACTTGTCTTTCCATGTCTTTTGTTCATTTTTCCTACAGAGACGATAGTATTATTTTATGTGCTTTTTATATATTAAGACATTTTGCTCATAGACATGCTTTCTATTTTGAAATGTACCCTGTAGGATAAAGTACTGCTTTCATTTAAGGTGTCTGAAATATCTTAAGAGATTAAAGAAGTCACTAATGTATGAATCATTTCCTTCTTTTGTTTCTCTGTTTCCACCTGGCTTCTCAGAACTGGACGCTTGTGCTTTGGGCAAGCATGGTTGTGAGCATTCATGTGTAAGCAGTGGAGACTCTTTCGTGTGCCGATGCTTTGAAGGGTATATACTCCGTGAAGATGGGAAGACCTGCAGAAGTAAGTTCTTATTGGAGGGGGTTCCCATTCTTATGTCTGATCTCTGCCTGAAATCCACCAGCCTGATCCCTGTGTAAATCAGTTACTCTCAAAAACCATTGCCACAAGACCAGTAGGTGTAATGTGGGATCCTAGATCAGAAAAAAACTGACTTCAGGTTGAAAACTAAGGAAATGTAAATTAACTACGGGCTTTGTTTGATATTACTGTATCAGTGTCGGTCCATTCATCATAACAAGCATATGATACTAATGTGAGGTGTTGATACTAGGGGAATCTGGGTATGTGGTTTATAGGGAATCTGTGGACTGTCTTCTCAATTTTCCGTAGATCTAGAACTGTCCTAAAAAAAAAAAAAAAAAGAGCCTATTAAAATGAACAAGTGAACAAGTGAACAAATGAACAAGTGAACGAATGAACAAGTGACAAAAGTCACAGCCAGAGCCGCAGCTGAAGGTGACACGCCCTGTGACAAGAAACAATGTGCCCTACTGGAAAGATGTCCAGCCTGAAGCCCGGGCTCTCTCAGCTTCCAGCGCTGCCTTTTATTAGCTAGGCAAGCAGCGTAACTTCTCTGAGCCTCTGCTTCTTTATCTTTAACAATATTGTTGCTATTGTTTCTGGTGGCACAAATCCCTCTTAGAGACCCCCTTTTGATGAGGCCATTCTTATATCTCAGAAAGCAAGGTCTCTTCCATAGGGCCAAGACACGTCTCCATCAAGCCAAAGGGGAGTGGGTAACCCTAAGCAAATGATTCCTGCCCTTGTCAGTCATCTTAAGCTTCTCAAAGCTCTCTTTACTAAGAGAAACTCATATTGATGCATTTAAAGAAAAGATGGGTACCTGGAAGCATTGCTCTCATTTTTCATAAAGGAAAGGGAAGCCTGCAAGAGGTTAAGTGATTCTCCAAAGTCACGTTGTCAGGGAAAAACTCAAAACTAGATTTCAGCATCACCAGTCCAAATTGAGGTTTAATGTCCTAAGTAATCATACCAGCGCCTGCGGAAGGCCCGTGATGGATTGTGTTTTTACGAGACACTGAAGTAGGTGCTGGTGGATGGCGGTGGCTGTGACAGTGAGGAAGCTTGGAGAGTGAACCCGAAGTAGAGCTGCTGAGCTCAGATGGCCCTGGAGTCCAGGGGCTGAGAAGGATGCATCCTCCCAGGTGAAGCCCAGGGAAAACTGACATTGGTGAAATTTTTAACCTTGCTGTCCTTAGGGAAAGATGTCTGCCAAGCAGTGGACCACGGCTGTGAGCATGCTTGTGTGAGCACTGGGGAGTCGTACGTCTGCAAGTGCATGGAGGGATTCCGGCTGGCCGAGGATGGGAAACGCTGCCGAAGTAAGTCGTTTCAGCTCAGGACCGTTAGGGAGCTTCTTTTAACGTTGGAAGTTTTCCGTCATAGTCAGTGTCACTATTGTAAGTTCCTGCCTTGGATGCTCTGAAACTGCTGTGCTCGTGATCAGTACGCTGGAACCTCAGTGCTTCAGGAATTTCTCAGCCAGGGTCCTGAGTTGTCAGGCTCTTTGCTGCTTTCACTTTCTCCCAGTTGTAGCCCCTTTCCATAGGAGTTGTATGGATGCGCAGAGCCTAGCAGAGCGCCTGGCTAGTCATTGGAAAGGATTAGAATCTGGGTCAGCAATCGCGGTGAGGGTCAAAGCATAGTTGTAGCGCTTTTTCTTCTTGGAAAACCTTGTAAGTAAGGGCAGAAGGTGAGAGAAGGGATGAAGGGTTTTTTTTTGGGGGG
>SJYT01082755.1:402021-441175 GCA_006410635.1 Cephalophus harveyi
GGAGAGGGGAGGAGGGTTTTTTTTGGGGGGGGGGGGGCGGCGGGAATCTGGATTATCCATTAACATTTACTTCTATGGGTCACTCAGAACAGATTACGAGAGTTTTCTTAGAAGGTATATTGCTCAGGGTTCTCCAGAGAACCAATAAAATGTGTGTGTGTATGTATGTGTGTTTGTGGATAGATGATAGATCAATAGGTAAATAAGGAATCTGCCGGGCAGGTTGGTGGCCCAGGGAAGAGCTGATATTGCAGCTCCAATCTGAAGGCAGTCTGGAAGCAGAATTCCCTCTTCTTTGGGGGAAATTCAGTCTTTTTTTCTCTAAAGGTCTTCAAAATAAGCCCACCCACATTATGGAGGATATTCTGCTTTACTTAAAGGCTTGTGATTTAAATATTATCCCATCTAAAGAAGTACCTTCACAGCAACATTTAGACCAGTGTTTTTTGCAACAACCAGGCGCCATAACCTAGCCAAAGTGACGCATAAAATGAACCATCACAGCCCCGAGAGGGAGAGACGGGGACACGTGAGCTCAGTGAAGTGGGCAGGAGATGAGCACGGGGTCAGGATTTCCACCCCCTGTGAGATTCTGAGGTGCTAACTCCTATTTTGGGGGGGGTCTTGACATGGTATACTCTGCTCCAGAGGGTAGGATGGCCCTTCTTTAGTTTAAAAAAAGAAAAAAAATCTCATCTGCGGTGGAGGTTGATTTGAGGGAATTGATGCTTTTGAACTGTGGTGTTGGAGAAGACTCCTGAGAGTCCCTTGGACTGCAAGGAGATCCAACCAGTCCATCCTAAAGGAGATCAGTCCTGGGTGTCCATAGGAAGGACTGATGTTGAAGCTGAAACTCCAATACTTTGGCCACCTGATGCAAAGAGCTAACTCATTTGAAAAGACCCTGATGCTGGGAAAGATTGAGGGCAAGAGGAGAAGGGGACGACAGAGGATGAGACGGCTGGATGGCATCATCGACTCGATGGACATGGGTTTGGGTGGACTCTGGGAGTTGGTGATGGACAGGGAGGCCTGGTATGCTGCAGTTCATGGGGTCGCAAAGAGTCGGACACGACTGAGCGACTGAACTGAACATCACAGATTGCTGAGATAACGGGGCTTCCACAGGGGTAAAGGAGAACTCACTCCTCATTATTTCTCCAGGAGGAGGGGCTTTTCTGCCTTTAGCAGGAAGTTATGTTTGCAAGACCGATTCCTGGGATGCCCGTGGGTCCAGGGCCTGGCTCTGCGTGGCGCCCTACGCAAGGCTGTGTTTGCCTTCAGGCGGCGGTGTCCTTCTGCGGGGACCACGGCTGCAGTTCTGCTCATTATGTCTGCCCGAGCTGTTCGCTCAGGCTTCTGCTTTTGTAAGCATGGAATGCATCATTGCTACACTCAACACGCTTTTGGCTCAGTAGGTTGAGCTTGTGCAACTTGTACACAAGGCTCAACTTCTTCCTCTGAAATTTGATTGCTAAATCAAGTCCTTCCAGAGGGATCTGTAGTCACTGATTGCAATTTTGTAGGAAGTTTCCCAGGAAGCTAATGACAGGAAGGAAGCAGAGAACAGAAGGCTTTCATACCGTGGAGGAGGACCACTCAGGACACTTCCTGACTCAGACGTGTGCCCGAGTGGCTGTGTGACCTTGGGCCGCACTGTCAAACTTTGTTTCTTCATGTATCCATTGGGCATGACTATCCCTGCCCTCCTCTCTCCACAGGATGCTGTGAGGATTAAAGAGCTGTCACTACTTTGAAGAGTCTAAAGCGCCTCACACACGAGAACTGTACATTAGACAACTGAAACTGGGAAACATCAGTAGGGTGGGAAAATCAAACCTCAAAGTACATTGAACAATTCTAAAAATTATTAAATCCAGGACACCTGATCACCCAGCTTACCATTCAGTTTCATGGAAACTAGAGCTTTCTAAGAGGAGATTTCCTTTACCCTGCCCTCTCCTGAGTATTAGACTGAAAGGGGGGATGTTATAGAGGAGGTGTGAATGGAGGTTTGAATGGTTTATTTCCATGACCTGTCCTGACATGACTGTTCAATCCAGCTCGTTTCCACACTGATGGGGTTGCTTCACTTCCTATGTTACCCTCAGGGAAGGATGTCTGCAAATCGACCCACCATGGCTGTGAACACATTTGTGTTAACCGTGGCAATTCCTACATCTGCAAATGCTCAAAGGGATTTATTCTAGCTGAGGATGGAAGACGGTGCAAAAGTAAGTGATCTGAACTGGGTTTTTTTTTTTTGCTTTAATTTGGTTTGGGAGCAATTGCTTTTTGGAGTATTTGCAGGAAGTAAATCCCTCACCTCTGCTTCTACCATAGATATAAATGTGTATGCATAGATACAGAATGGGGAAGAGAGCTTAACTGCACCTGTGAAAACACTTTTGGTTTCAGTTGACAGTAAGTTCACTATCAGCTAAGAGGCTAGAGTGATCCTAGCTGAATAAGAATGTCAGGAATGAGGGAGGTAAGACTTGTGCTCTTAAACTTAAAAAATAATATCTCTAAAGTGGCAGGAAAAGCCTTGAGAGAGTTATTTTATAATCTCAGAGTAGAGAACTTTCTAAACATGACATAAAAGAAAAAGGAAAACGTATAATGAGAGATTAAAGCTACAGTACATTTTTTACCTTTTAGTTATCGGAGTTCAGTAAGTTCGATGATTCCTTACATTGGCAAAGGTATGTTGTAATAGGCAATTGTACATTTATCACTAGGTGTCCGAATTGGTACAACTTTTAGGAGGGCAGTTTGGCAAATACTTTAAAGGCAGTTCCTGCCCAGTCCTGGTGTCTGAATGATTCCCTGGCCCAGCAAAGGGACCACGTTTCCAGAGCTCTGAAGACAGAGAGTAACACCCCAAAGAATGGCCTCATTTTCCACTCTAGCTTCATTGGCCAAGCAGCTGCCAAAAACAAAGGCCGAAGCTCCCGATACCCGGCAAACAAATGCGGGACTGCCTCAGGAACTGGTTGCTTCTCTGAGGTAACCCCCGGCCCCAGTGTATTTGGGGAGGAGCTTCGAGAACAAGTTGGGGAGTGGCTGTCCTTCTCTGAGAGGGGAGAGATTCCACAAAAGAATCTGGATGTCGTGGAGGAGACAGTAGTTCAGGCAGAGGAAGCAGCTGATGAGATTCCTAAAAGCTGGAAAAACAGGAGAAGAAACGCTTGAAGAAGGAAAAGACTGGCTGCCATTGCCCTGGCGTCGCCAGAAAAAAGCAGTGTGAGGAGACAAGTGACCCAGAGAAGCCAAAGCCCCAGAAGGCTCCTCAGGAGGATGGAATGGAAGGCCCGTCTGTCTCCTCCAAACCCGAGAAAAAGAAACCTTTTTCCAAGAAGGAGCTGGTTAGTAGTGATGGTGAAGAGACAGCCAGCAGTGGAAGTCTTTCCAAGAGGAAGAAATCTTTCCCCAAAGAGGAACCAGTTAGTGACCCAAAAGAGTCAGGAAACAAGAGGGTCCCCAAGAAAAAAGAGGGAAAATTCTTTTCCAAGGGGAAGCCACTCTGCAGTGGACCTGAAGACGCTGCTGCCAGCAAGAGCAGTGGCTCCAAGAGAAAAAAATCTCTCTGAAAACTGTCCCAGAAAAAACAGAATGGACATTTCCCTAGTGGGGCGTAACTTGCAGAGTTATTTCCCTAGTGGGGCATAACTTGCAGAGTTATTTCCCAACCATCCCCTAGGGCCCAATAAAAATAAAAACAAACTCACGAGAAAATAAATAAAGGAAGGCAGTTGCAGTTCTAGGAGTATATGCCGCAGAGAAGTACATGTGTCCACATATGAGGGAATATTTTGTGCAGTGTTATTTGTAGAGCAAAAATGGGAAATAAGTGCCTATTCATAAGATGCTGATTAAATAAATCATGGTGCATCTATACATTAGAATACTATACAGCTGGTAAAAGGAACGAAGCAAAACTTCCCTGGTGGTCCGATGGGTAAGAATCCACCTGCCACTGCAGGGTTCATGGGTTTGATCCCTGGTCCAGTAAGATTCTACATGCTGCAGGGCAACCAAGCCCTGCATCACAAATGCTGAGCCCACTTGCTGCAACTACTGAAGCCCAAGCACCTAGAGCCTGTGCTCAGCACTAAGAGAAGGCACTGAAATGAGAAGCCCGAAGCACTGCAGCAAAGAGTAGCTCCAACTAGCCACAGCAGACCCGGTACAGCCAAGAATAAATAAATAAATATGAAAAAAGGAATGAAGCAGCTCTAAATATATCCTCAAGATATTTTAAATGAAAAAAGCATGGTATCGAGTGGTTTTTATAGTGCTACCATTGATGTATTTTGCAAAAGGGTCCCTCTAACATACTCTCTCTCTCAAGATAGGTATCGCTATAGAGGTGGACGTAGATAGAGAGATTTAGATATAGATAACCTTTGAAGTGTTTGAACTTTGCTCCATGTGCATGTAATATTTTTTAGAAAAAAAGAAAGATAAAGGATAGAGACAAAATCTAGAAAGCATCATGGTGAGGAAGTTCAGTATGATGTCAAGTGGAAAAATAAAGAAAGAAACTGGGGATCTATGTAGAAAAAAAAGACTTGAAGGACCTTTCAAATACCAAAGTGACAGTCACCTCATCCATTATTTATAGGGCATCCCCCAAACCCTGGGGAAAGAAAGGACATTGGAGAAAAGCCACAGCTCAGTACAGGGACAAAGACACCTTGTCTCAGAGAAACTGTGTGATTAATTAGTTAAGATCATGAGCTTTGATCTTACGGATTTTCATGAATTTGAACCCACTATTCCTACATTTGTGTGACCTTGGAGAAATTATTTAACTGCTCTCGAGTCTCAGTTTCTTCCCATGATATTAGGATAACACCTTACAGAATCGTCATGAGAAGTAGATGACATCGTGTGTTTACAGGTGTTTAGCCCAGTGCTGGCACCGTCTCAGTGCCTGACAAATGACAGCTACTGTCATCCTCACCGCAGAGCTGTGAGCAGACGGGGCTTCTGTGGTAAGGCGGTGAGTTCCTTATCAGAAGAGCTGTTCAGGCCCAGGCTGAGTGAATGGCTAGAAAGATGCAGTAAAGATACGAGCAACAGGGGGGCTGGACCAGTGACCTTTAAAGGTCTTGTCCAAACCCAAATTTCTGAAACTCTGTGAAAATTAAGCTCAGAAGGCAAATCACAGCTCTGCTCCAGTCTCACTGACTGAACTACCAAAAGAAAACATCCAAGGAAAGCTGAGTGACCTTCCTGCAAATAGGTAGCCAGCAAGCCGGGCTGTCATTAAAGTGAGAATAGGCACCTCCCGCCCTGGTGCTGTCCCGCTCCATCTAGGATTCTTGTCTCCTGCTGAAGTCGTCTGCTCCGCTCCCTGCAGGGAGGCTGCAGGTGTTCGTTTTATTCTCTAAAAAAATAATATTTGAGGGAAAGGAGAAAATAGATTCGCTGCTGAAAAATTATTCCAGTATTTATGAAATCTGCTAGAGAGCCAGGTGCACACTGCCTGAGATTCAGGCTATGAATGTAAATGAAGTTCTGAATTGGCCATTTCCTCTTTCATTAACAAGAGGTCAATAGGTTGAGTAATGAGGACAAGCACTTAAATGGGGAAAGATGGGAACCCAACTCTTCCAACACACATACACAATTACTTTAGCATGTTAGTCGAGCCAAGAATAGAAATATTTTTGCATGTGTGTGTCTTTACTTCCTAATATTGCTGTGCTTCACTTTCAAGTATTAGACAGCTGCCTTGATATGTAAAAGAGAATGTTATATTGCATACTGTGGACTGTTTGAAATGAGATCATCCATTTGGGATCTGTAAATTTTTCTTATGCAGCCCTAAGTAGCAAAAAAGTCTCTCTCTACCTGGCTTGCTAATGTATTTGCATAAAGCTTTTACTGTCAGCCATCTGAGGTGCCTGGAAAACGTCCATGTAGGTAAAGAATTCACAGTGATAATTCATTTTAAAACTTCAAAAGGTCAATGATGGGGCCCTGGCGGCCCAGTGGTTGGGACTCCTGCTGTCATTGCCAAGGGCCTGGGTTCCGTCACTGGTTGGGTAGGTAGGATCCCACAGGCTGTGCAACGGGGCCAAAAAAAAAATGGTGAAGAGGGTACTTAGTGGTTGTACTACCGAATGGACACCACCTCCTTCATGTATTTTGTCAACAAGCATTTTTTGAACAACTATCGTGTGCCAGGTACTGGAAGTACAGAAATTAATGAGAAATGGCTCCTGCTGAGCAGGAACTGGTGGACTCGAGGAGGAAGCTGACACCCAGCTGGCCGGCTGTTGTGTGGTATGGCACGCTGCACAGGACACACTGGACTGTGAACACGGTGTGGGACTGTGCCTCGGTCACTTGTGGTCCTGCCGCACTGACTGCCTTACGCAAAGCAGGAGCTCAATAAACAAGTTTTGTTGACCACATGAGTAGTGTGAGGGCTACACAGAGAGTAACGAGCACAAGCTGGGCTACGAAGAAATCTCCCTAGAAGATCTAGATGACTGAGCTGACCTGGAAGCATCTCCAAGTCTGTTGTGTGTCAGATGCCAGCACTGGGGTGATGTCACTCTCCTGGAGTGAAGTTTTTGGAATCTTTTGGGGGTGCTATCAGGCCCGGAAGATACTCTACACACAGTCCTGACTGCTGGTGATCCGGGGTACAGTGTGGGTCTGGTTTCCAATTTGTGTATCTGCCATGTGTTTTTGCTTGTGGAAAATGCTATTTTTTAACAATTTGACAATTGTTAAAATTGCCACACGTAAAAGCAGTTATGAACATTATGGTTGTCTGTGACTCTCCCGACACTTTCTGTCTATCCTGTGTTACTATCTAAAGAATAAAGGTAGCTCTCCAAAATAGTTATGCCTCCAGTGGAAGTGTAATTTTCTTCTCTTCTTGTGCATAATTTTTTTAAAAATCATTTAACCATTACAACTTTCCTTTTATTCCCGTAGGATGCACTGAAGGCCCAGTTGACTTGGTTTTTGTGATCGATGGGTCCAAGAGCCTTGGAGAAGATAATTTTGAGATTGTGAAGCAGTTTGTCACTGGAATCATAGATTCCTTGGCGATTTCTCCCAAAGCTGCTCGAGTGGGGCTGCTCCAGTATTCCACGCTGGTCCGCACAGAGTTTACCCTGAGAAACTTCAGCGCGGCCAAAGACATGAAAAAAGCCGTGGCCCACATGAAATACATGGGCAAGGGCTCTATGACCGGGCTGGCCCTGAAACACATGTTTGAGAGAAGCTTTACCCAAGTAGAAGGGGCCCGGCCTCTCTCCGCACGGGTGCCCAGGGTGGCCATCGTCTTCACGGACGGACGGGCTCAGGACGACGTCTCCGAGTGGGCCAGTAAAGCCCAGGCCAGTGGTAATATGGGATGGGGGCGTGTTTTGCCCCACTCAGGGTTCAGGTTTCTTAAACTCGCTTGGTGTTCACATTGGGGTGGGGGAGCATGGGAGTGAGATTCCTTGAGGGGACAGAACGGCTTCCTGTCACCGGGGTTACACACCTTTACTAAACTGCCACCTAGTGGCCTTAAAGGGACCCCACAGGGATGCCGAAGTCTTGTGGACTGTAAGGGGGTCTGCACATAGGTCACACCTGAGTAATCATCTCCTGTGACGATTTACCAGCCAGGCTGTGACCTCCAGAGCAGAGAATCAACCCTACATGTGCTGTTTAACCAGAAAAATAAACAATGCTTCCAGACACTGGTCTGGTTGTTTTAGAATCACCTGAAGAACTGGATAAAAATAGGTTCCTAGTAGGAGGAGCTCTTACCAATATTTTTTTAATTTTGAAAATTTTTATTGGAGTAATATACCTTTGTTTTTAAGCAGCACTACCAGTGAACATACTGCGAGTGCGGTAGCCTTAAGACAGTGAATAGTCTTGTGTTTGCAGGAGGCAAAAGCGAGCTTTTGAGAAAATCAAAATGTCAGATGAGATCATGACTCTGAAACTCTGTTGCTCAGTAAAGCTTAGCCTCTTTGAGGTTTGTCTGACTCCATGTATAATGCAGGGGGGACTTGAGGTTGCTTTAGATGTTTGACTATGTTGCTTTTGAGGTTTGACTATAGATGTCAGATGTGGCAGAGGAATATGGCTCTTGGCAAAAGGAAACTCTGCAGCTAGGATGGTGGGTAGACAGCCTGAGGGAAAGTGTCTGGATTCCTTGGGAAGATGGGAAGACCTGAGGGTCGTAAAGCTGTGTGCTTGAACGCTGCTTTAAGAACTTGTCAAGAGCACATTGCTTCAGCAGTTCCTATGAGGGGGAAAGTATGTGCACCAACTTTATGAACTCAGTGCCTCGGTCAGGCCTGGAACATAATACTTGTGTGATTAATCCTTGCTGAGTGAAGGAACAAAGGATCAAAGTGCTAAAGTGCCACTGGTGAGCTCCGTTCCTCCTCACAGAAAGGCTGGTTCACGTCAACCTTCAGTCACCATCTTTGTGAAGGGGGCCATTTTACTGATATTGCTTATTTAACTCTTTATTCTTTTTTTCTGAGCCCCCAAAGTGCAGGAGCCCCCAAAAGTGTCCTGCCTGAATCAGCTGGGGAGATTGTAAAACTGGCTGCTCACACCTGGTTTCCTTGCTTCTGGACTAGCTTAGTTGAGCTCATGTCAAACCCACCAACCCCTCTAGTCTGCATTCTTAGAATGTACTGGGGCAACACCTTGTCTCCAAAGACAGTGGTTAGTCCTTTTATCTATATTACGGAAGCCAACCTACCTTACTCTCTCCCCCACTCAAATTTCCACAAATCCTCCAAAGGCGGGTGGTGGGAGAAACAGACATATGCTTTGTTCTTGAATCAACAAGACTTATCTCAAGTGACTTCCTCTGATTAATTTAATTACTCCTATGTATAATGAACACAATCTTAAAATAGTACTTATCCTTTTTAGGAGGCTGTGTGTAAAGTCACTGGGCTCTCAAACAATTACGCAGAACTTGGCTGTTGACCTTACATAGACTTTAGAATGAGGCACAATTCTTGCCCTTTGACTTAAAGAGCCATTTTTATGTCTATTTTTAAAAAAAAATCTAGTTTAATGAATTTGGAGAAGGCAATGGCAACCCACTCCAGTACTCTTGCCTGGAAAACCCCATGAATGGAGGAACCTGAAAGGCTGCACTCCATGGGGTCGCGAAGAGTTGGACACGACTGAGCGACTTCACTTTCACTTTTCACTTCCATGCATTGGAGAAGGAAATGGCAACCCACTCCAGTGTTCTTGCCTGGAGAATCCCAAGGACGGGGGAGCCTGGTGGGCTGCCGTCTATGGGGTCGCACAGATTTGGACACGACTGAAGCGACTTAGCAGCAGCAATTAATTAGCCAGAGTATGATATCTGCTGAGAAATGTTGAAAATCAAGCAGTACCTAAGTTCTTATTAATGTTTAATTTTCAAATGAAGAGGATATTGGAGAAGGGAATCTAATGATTAATTTTGTTTATCAAAAGTTTTGGAACAATCTCATATGCCTGTTGAAATCTAAAGTTGATACTTGTGTTTGTTCTTTTTCTTACTTAGGGGATTTCCAATGGTCTGCAGATTCTCCTTTTCAGCTTAGCACCTTTTTACAAGGCTTTATCCTCCCAAGAGGGGTGGGCAGAATAGTTTCATTTGGCTGCAGGTCACTTAAGGTTACTATCTGTACCTTTAACAAGTAGAAACTAGGTTACAAGGTCATAAACTGACCTGTTAGAATTCTCCCAGAAGAGATTCTTATTTAGTAAGCCATGAGATAGTGTTCTTTTTAACTTTATCCACAAGACTAATTCAGGGGAAAGTTGAAGATTTGCGAATGACCTTGTCCAGAGATGAGCAGGTCGGGGGTCCGGTTCCCCAACCTCTCCTCAGTGCCCCCGCTTCCTCTCTGGGATCACTGTCTTTTGCTCACCAGGCCAAAATAAAAATGGTGGAAAAAGCAAGGGAGGCTGACATGGATGCCTCATATCACACCAGTTATTAATATCCAGCTGGCTCTGAATGGGGGCTTCCCTGGTGGCTCAGAGGTTAAAGCATCTGCCTCCAATGCAGGAGACCCGGGTTCGATCCCTGGGTCAGGAAGATCCCCTGGAGAAGGAAATGGCAATCCACTCCAGTATTCTTGCCTAGAGAATCCCATGGATGGATCGCAAAGAGTCGGACACGACTGAGCGACTTCACCTCACCTTGGCTCTGAGTGGAGAACACACAGCTTCCAGATGCTGGGAACACAACTCTCACCACTGTGTTCTTTTTAAGTTGGCTTACAACGTGTGTTAGTTTCAGGTGTACAGCAAAGTGATTCAGTTATACATACATATTTCATATATATATTTTGAAGTGTGGTGTTGGAGAAGACTCTTGAGAGTCCCTTGAACTGCAAGGAGATCCAACCAGTCCATTCTGAAGGAGATCAACCCTGGGATTTCGTTGGAAGGAATGATGCTGAGGCTGAAACTCCAGTACTTTGGCCACCTCATGCGAAGAGTTGTCTCACTGGAAAAGACTCTGATGCTGGGAGGGATTGGGGGCAGGAGAAGGGGACGACCGAGGATGAGATGGTTGGATGGCATCACTGACTCGATGGATGTGAGTCTGAGTGATCTCCGAGAGATGGTAATGAACAGGGAGGCCTGGCGTGCTGCGATTCATGGGGTCGCAAAGAGTCGGACACGACTGAGCGACTGAACTGAACTGATATATGTATGCATAAAGTAGACAATAAGGTCCTACTGTATAGCACAAGGAACTACATTCAGTATCTTCAGGTTCTTCCCCATTATACAAGATGTATAGCAGTGTGTATCTGTTACATACCCAAGCTCCTGTGTTATCCCTTCCCCTTTGGTAACCCTACGTTTGTTTTCTGTGTCTGTGTAACTACCCTGTTCTTCATTTGCTTTGTACCTTAGGTATAACTATGTATGCTGTGGGGGTAGGGAAAGCCATTGAGGAAGAGCTCCAAGAGATCGCCTCTGAGCCCACAGAAAAGCATCTCTTCTATGCGGAAGACTTCAGCACAATGGGAGAGATAAGTGATAAACTGCGGAAAGGCATCTGTGAAGGTACTGCAGGTTACGTCTAGGAGAGACCTTAGCAAACAGCAGCGTGAACCCTTGAATGAGAAATTCTCAATCCGTTCCTTCAAAGTGCTCAAAAAAGTGCCTCCCTTGTGGGCCGGGCCAGTGCTGTCTAGAAACAGTAAGCACAAAACGTAGACCAGGGGAGAGAGAAGACAGTAATATCTCACATTGAAAATGAAAGTATTAGTCACTCAGTCATGTCTGACTCTTTGCGACCCCATAGACTGCAGCATGCCAGGCTTCCTTGTCCTTCACCATCTCCTGGAGTTTGCTCAAACTCATGTCCACTGAGTTTGTGATGCCATCCAACCATCTTACCCTCTGTCATCCCCTTCTCCCACCTTCATCTTTCCGAGCATCAGGGGTCTTTTCCGATGAGTTGGCTCTTTGCACCAGGTGGTCAAAGTATTGGAGCTTCAGCTTCAGCATCGGTCCTTCCAATGAATATTCAGGATTATTTCCTTTAGGGTTGACTGGTTTGATCTCCTTGCTGTCCAAGGGACTCTCAAGATACTATACTTATTAGCTATTATTAATAGCTAATAATAATGCTAATAAATTGCTTGAGCATTTGCTCTGTGCTGAACAGTGTAGTCAGTGTTTTAACACATGGCATACTTAATCCTCACAAAAACCCTACGGAGATGATCATGTAACTACAACCAACAGTTATGTAAATCAGGAAAGCTGATGCACGATTTTGGGGTACACCTGTAATTAGAGTGGAAGGGATGGTAGTCCTTCTAAGCCCACTGATAAAAATGTAAAGAATGCCTCTTGCATGGACTGCTCCAGTTTACAGAACATCAGGCTGCCCTTTGGAACTTAGATGCTCTTATGTATAGGGGCCCCTTGTGCTTTCCTCCGGCTCACTATGGTGCCAGTGTGCTTGTATAGAGCAGTTCTCCCAGGTTTGTCTGACTCCGTGTATAATGCAGGGGGACCGGAAAAGCAGTTCTGCCCATTTTTCCTTTTATTCCTGTCCCAGGTTCAGTGGCCAGTAAAATCCCGATCAAAGTGATGTGTCTTATTCCTCCCCAGCAGAGAGCACTGGGATGAAGGGGGCCAGGAAGGGAAGGCCTCTCAGATTTCTAATGCAACTTGATGTTTAGCCTCCAAGCTCTTTTATTTAAGTGGAGCTGCTGCCAATGCAGCTTAATAACTGGACACACTTTTTCCCCACCCTACTTTCTAGATATAATATTTAGGGGGACATTCTTAAGTAAGAAGATGCATTTAAGGGGTCCAGGCTTCTCTTACAAGAGAGAATGCCTCTGCAGGGTCTTGGGTTATTGGGGTAACCAACTGCTTTTCTGAATTGGTGGTGTTACCGAATCAGACCAGAACATCTTGGGTGGTGGCAGGCAGGTAAAGTTGGTCTGGGATCAGCTTCCTAGGAACATATGCACCCATGTGGACAACTGTCACTCCTCTGGTTGTCTTTTACCTCTCAGCTCTGGAAGACTCTGATGGAAGACAGGACTCCCCAGCAGGGGAACTGCCAAAGAGGGTCCACCAGCCAACAGGTATGTTTTTTAAAAGCAGTATTTTTAGAATCTCTGGTGGCTGCTTCCACCATGGTTTCCCCTCAGACAAATGAAGTGTAAGTAAGAAAGATTTGAATTACATTAACTATGGCTTTTCCCCCTCTATCACATAGGAGACATCTGTTCTACCCTTTTTTAGCCATAGTTGCTAAGAGTCTCTCTGCTGATGGTCTTTCTACCATAGTATGTCCTAAAGTAAAGCTATGTACCTCATTCTAGGAATCACAAGTACCCTACTCTGACAGCTGATGGCTGTTTTATAACCACAACCATGTTAAACAGGTTTGACTTCAGTTTTCTTTCTCTTTACAGAATCTGAGCCAGTCACCATAAATATCCAAGACCTACTTTCCTGTTCTAATTTTGCAGTGCAACACAGATATCTGTTTGAAGAAGACAATCTTGCACGGTCTACACAAAAAGTTTTCCATTCAACAAAATCCTCAGGTAATTCCAAGTAAAATATTACTATAAGGTAGCTTGCTATCAACTTGCCAACAAACTCAGCCTAAGGGAAGGCAGGAAAGGAACAAGTAGGCAGTAGATGGGGTGGGGAAGACAAGAACTTAAGAAAAAGGAGAACCAAAAAAATAAACAAGAAGAAACTTTAGCAGCCTTCCCGCAGTCCACAGTAAAGGCCACTTCAGCAGTGGACGCATATACAGCTCTGGTATCTACTGGATCTTGCCACATGGAAGAAGTTGAACATTGCTTTCATTATGGTTTCCTCCATGTGCTGATTCAGTCCTATCACAGTGTGTCTGGGAAGTCTGGTGGGTTATAGAGGTGAACACTTTCCATCTGCTTTCTTAGGAAGTCCTTTGGAAGAAAAACAGGATCAATGCAAATGTGAAAACCTTATAATGTTCCAGAACCTTGCAAATGAAGAAGTAAGAAAATTAACGCAGCGCTATATCCTTTTCTAATGTTATGCCACTGTATGGAATGCAAAGAATACTATCACAACCTCAAACATTTCTATATATGGGTATATCTCAAATGAAGTCACTTCTATAAAGTCAAGAATAGTGAACTCCAGGAAAAGCTATTTCTTAAGCAGTCTGACAGGTGCTTGAGAACCGAGGGCAAGCCAAACTGCTGACACGGGTCAAGCTATCTGTGGTTGGTTCTAGGAGGTTAAGCAGTAAGGTCAGTTAGCCAGTCAGTATGCAAAGTAAAGAAAAAACATGTTTACTTAATTCCCTCTCTGCTGGGAGGAAATGAAAGATAAAACTGAAGTGCATCAAAGATACAGTACATGTAGGCAAAGATACAGATCTGAAGTGCATCAGAGATAGAGTACGTGTATGCAAAGAATGCTGTAGAATGAAGATGTTTCAAATTCTACCTAAACTCCAAACCTCTCCTTTCGCCCCAAGCCACCCTGCAGCCACATTTGGTCAGTGTGTAGTTTCTAGAGGACTGGGGTTGGGATTTTTCCACTTGGCAGCAGAGAGATTTTATATCAGCACTCAAAGATGAAACATTCTACCGAGGGAACAGCAGGATTCAGTGATTCATTAAAATAGTATTACAAATAAAAGGAATGCTTTGGATGATGGAGAAATGAGATTCAGTGCTTTTATGCACTGAACACTCTGCCAACTGTTCTGAACTTAAAACTGTAGTAAGCTTACTAAAACTGC
This sequence comes from Cephalophus harveyi, assembly GCA_006410635.1. Classification (NCBI taxonomy): domain Eukaryota; kingdom Metazoa; phylum Chordata; class Mammalia; order Artiodactyla; family Bovidae; genus Cephalophus; species Cephalophus harveyi. Next base: position 416,306 of record SJYT01082755.1, read on the forward strand.
CCGATATCTAGCTCAACACATACCAACTAAAGGGAAATGGTTTCATTGTGAACTATTTCTGTGCCAGTGGGTTTATAAAGAACAGCTTATAGCCATTTTCTTCCTGAAAACTGGAAATATGCTTCCTAAAGGAAAGCAAAATAATCTGCCCGTGGTTAATCTAGATGATGAATCCAGGCTCTCATTCTGCCATGCAGGGGGCAGGTGGAGGGTACTAAGCAGCTTCAAGAAGGAAGACAAATGTTTATTCTAATGCTGCTCTTATTGTTTATTTGCTCAGTTGTGTCCAACTCCTTGCGACCCCATGGACTGTAGCCTGCTAGGCTCCTCTGTCCATGGGATTTCCAGGCAAGAATACTGGAGTGGCTTGCCATTTCCTTCTCCAGGGCATCTTCCCGATCAGGGATCGAACTCCTGTCTCCTGCACAGGCAGGCGGATTCTTTACTGCTCCAGGGACGCCCTAATGCGCCTCTGCTCTGCCTTCTCCCGGCCTGCCTCTGAGGGTTTACTTCACAAGGTACTAAGGAAGTTGTATGTGTCAGACGTCCTCAAGGCTGCTACCCTATGGTCTCATCCAGCCTCATGGGTGAAAACTCCCCACCTTCTTCTCTTCTGATGTTGTATCTTACTTTCCAAGACCTAATCCTTTTTTTTTTCTTCTCTCCTCATTGCCAGCATTATCAGTTCAGCTCCCAGAGGTGTGCTATGGTAAATTAATTTATAAGCAACAGAGGAGTGAGTAGAATTGAAAATTTTAAAAAGAAAAATGTGAACTGAACTGTTAGTTTTTTTTAACTAATGTTAAAAAAAAAAGTATTTAACCCAACATAGATCTATAGTCTTAATAGTATGTACTAATGGGTTACTATAAACTTATAAGTCAGAATTACAGAAATGAAAAAAAAACAAAAGCTCTGTATTTTGCAGGACACAAATTCTTTTGTAGATAAATCAAGTTGTATTTGAATGTAAATAGGCCATTCAGATTCCTCTTCCTTAATTTGAGATTTACTAGAAGAAATGACACAGAGAATGGAAGTCCTCGAAAATCGCCTGCGATACAGATGAAGATTCAAAATGCTCTATGTATTTGTACGTCATTGTATCAAGGATTACAGTGAAAACAGCTCAGAGCCCTCAAAGCTCAGGCTATCATTGATTCTGTAAGGTTGTAAAGTAAAACATAACAAGAGTTGAGAAAGCTGGTTTGCTACAGAACAAAGGCAAAAAGTACACACTAACTTGTATGAATTCACTGAGAAAAAAAAACACCTGTCAGAATCCTAAAATGAGTTTATCAAGTGAGAACAAATAAGCTATGCAAGATACTCTGTAACATACTGTGGACACCATTTGCTTTGGTCTTATTCTGCCTTAGTGTTACAGTATCAGTTGACAACAAAATAAAATCTGCAGTTTTACAGACTTAACTTCCGTAGAACACTGGCCATGGGAAAGCTATTTTTTTTTATCAGACTTTACCTTGATATATGTATATGGATGTATGCATAAAATCATAGAACATATGTACTTGTATAAGAAGTTGGATTTTTTATACAATATTAAAATTCACTTCAGAGAACAGTATTCTGTGTAAAATTCTTAATCTTAAATGCAAAATATGTATACATGAGAAATGGCTAAGATACGTATGAAAAAAAAAATTGAAGCTCACTGATAATCAGGAAAATGCAGGTTAAAGCAATCAACTTGGCAAAAGTTACTGTGTCTTGACGACAGTGCTGGTAAGGCTGAGGAGACATGGGGCTCCCACACATTGCTAGTGAGAACACAAATGGGCAGTCTCTGGAGAATAATCCGTCCCTACCTCGTAAAACTGAAAATGCAGCCCCACCCTGTACTCTTGCAACTGCACTTACAGGTATCTAACTAGATGATTTTAACACAAACATACAAGGAGGCCTGTATGAGAATGTTACTAGAGTTTGTAAAAGTAACAAATTACAAATAACCTAATCATCACCAGAGGGGGAACAGATAAATTGTGGTATGGTCCATAACTCAGAAATACTGTGCAACGTTTAAAAGAATGTACTCAATCTACATCTACATGGTACAACTTGAAAACAAAGATAACTTTTAAAAGCCAATGCGAGGACTTCCTTGGTGGTCCAGTGGTGAAGAATCTGCCTGCCAATGCAGGGGACATGGGTTCAACCCCTGGTCCGGGAAGATCCCACATGTCTCAGAACAACTAAACCCACGGGCCACAACCACTGGCTTTCCCGTGCTCAAGCCGCTGCACAGAAGCCCGAGCACTGCAATTACAGAAAGCCCATCCCCAGAGCGAAGACCCAGTGCAGCCAAAACCCACCATAGTAATGAATAAATTAAAAAAAAAAAAAAAAAAAATTCCTCCCAAAGGGCGGTGTAGCAGAGTAGGAAGACCATCTCCTAGGCCTCAATCTTATCTGGAAACCATCTAATTCTTCCCAAGTATAAAAGTTGTGATTCGAAGTATTAAACCTTCAGTTTATATTTGAGTCCTCCATGTGATCCTGAAAACGGGTTTTCATCCAAAATGTGGATCTGGGTTGGCACTTCCTTTTGAGACGTAATCCTAGTTTAGCCGTTGCTTCCAGTTGTCTCGTCCGCTTTGCGTTGAGTCCTGGCTCCCCCTAGTGGCTCTAGACGGCGTGCACACAAACACGCGCGGCCGCGGCCCCTGCCCACCCCCGCCCCCGCGTACGCTTTAGCTGTTCAGGACATTTCACCGTACGTTTTCAACTTTCTCCAACTTGGGAAGGAAGGTGCCTTCCTGGAAGACAAAACCTCCAACTAATCTGTCAAATTCACATAGTAACCCAAGATATTTAACTTGAGAATTGTCTAAAATTTAAACTAGTTCCGGGCTTCCCTGGTGGTACGGTGGGTAAGAATCTGCCTGCCAGTGCATGGGACACCGGCTCGATCCCGGGACCGTGAAGATTCCACATGCTGTGGGGCAAGTGAAGCCTGGGCACCGCAACTACTGAAGGCCGCGCGCTAGAGCCTGTTCCGCAGGAGAAGCCACTGCAACGCGGCAAGAAGACGGGCCAACAGTCACTGCACCTGGAGAAAGCCCGCGCGCAGCCATGAAAACCTAGTGTGGCCAAAAAGAGGAAAAAGAGAGTTCTCCGTTTCTCGCTTGCTCTCTGTCTGTCTCAGGTATAAAGGTTCTGCTTTCCACTTTCACTATGTGTGACCATCCCTCCTCTAATAGTAGTAACTCAGGGCGCTTATCAAGACGGTGGAGTATAAGGATGTGGAAATCATCTCTTCCCACAAATACATCAAAAACACACTGACACACACAACAGTTCTCACAGAAGATCTACTGAACACTAGAAGACCTCAGACACCCGAAAGGAAAAGACCTCCACACAACCCTGGGTGGGACGAAAGAAAAAAAAAAGCAGGATAGAACCTGCGCCCCTCGGAGGAAGCTGTAAGAGTCGCCAGGACAGAAAGGGAGCTTCAGAGGGGAGTGTCACAACCGGCGTGTGACAGAGACAGAGCTGCAGTCTGTGGCGCCTGCCCGCGCTCCCCAGCCCGAGATGCAGTCTGCGGGCCCAGCTGGGGCCGGGTGCTGAAACTTGGGTTTAGAGCCCAGAGCTGGGGAGAGGGCTGGGGCTTAGGGTTAGAGACAGCCCGAGAAGCCAAGTGCCGTTGTTAGGCGGGGGGTGAGGGCCTGCCGGAGCAGCCTCTTTCCTTCCTGCACCGGGCCCCGTCCCGGCAGGCTCCGGGACCAGGTGCCAGAGGGTTACCCGAACTAGGAAGCAGAGCTCAGGTCTGTCCCTGGGGCTGTGCCAGACGCAGATGGACACCCACACTGCCAGCTTTGTAAACTCAGCTGCAGGATGCTGTTCCGTCACCCAGCTGTGTCTGACTCTACACCTACACCGCCTGCTTTGTACTCAGCGCTGCGCAACATCCAGGTGGAAAACAGGTGCTTCCGTGGCTGCGATGGAGCTACTCTCGGCAGCTGTGGGCTTCCTGAGTGCGTCCCTGGGGGGCTAGGCTGGGACAAGGTCTGGGCTGCCTCCGTCGCTCCCCAAAGGTCCAGGTACATGACTCTGCGCTCCGGGACCTGACTAGAGTGGATCTGTGCAGGTGGCCTCGTGAGCCCGCACATGGGTGACGGTGCAGAGCACTCTCCCAGCGGACAGCTCTGGTAGAGGAATACTCAGTGGCTCTTCTCTGGTGGAAGTGCTCCAACGCTGCCTACCTCACACCACAGCTCAGACATGCGACTCAGAAACGGATCTGGGGGCCTCTACTCCAATAACCAGGGAACAGACTCTGTCCCCAACAGGGCTGTGGCAACCACAGAGCAAAGAGGAGGCCCCACTCGACATCCACTACAGACTGGTCATCACATCAGACTCCTCACCAAGGGGATATTAAGGCCAAGACACACTGAGGAGGCAGCAGGCATTCATACTGAACACAGGCCTCACATCAAAAATATTAAATCCATGCAGACTACACAGGAACATTCCCACACATCCCTCCAAGATCACAGTAAATGACTGTTTCTCCTAAACTCAGAGTAAGAGAAATACAAGTAAAATGAACGAGGACCACTCACAGTTAAAAAATCAAGAGAACTCCCCTGAAAAAACAATGAAACAGATCTCTTCAGTTTGACAGACACCAAGTTCAAGAAGGAAATAATGAAAATACTGAAGGAATTAGCAAAGTCTATGAATAGAAATGCAGATTACTGTAAAAAAAAAAATGAACTACAAAGAGGAGCCAAGAAAATTCAGAAAATTCATTTGCCAAGATGAAAGCTAACCTAAAAGGCAATGAAGAGCAGATTGAATACTGCAGAACAAATAAATGACCTGGTAGATAGCACAAAAATCACCCAATTAGAACAGCAGACAAAAAGCCAGATAGGAGGAGAAAAAAAAAATGAAAGCATTATGAGACTGGTTCAGTTCAGTTCAGTCGCTCAGTCAGGTCCAACTCTTTGTGACCCCATGAACTGCAGCACGCCAGGCCTCCCTGTCCATCACCAACTCCGGGAGTTCACCCAAACCCATGTCCACTGAGTCAGTGATGCCATCCAACCATCTCATCCTCTGTCATCCCCGTCTCCTCCTGCCCTCAATCTTCCCAAGCATCAGGGCCTTTTCAAATGAGTCAGCTCTTCGCATCAGGTGGTCCAAGTATTGGAGTTTCAGCTTCAATATCAGTCCTACCAATGAGACCAGTAGGATAATATAAAAGCGTGCCAATCTACACATACATAGGAATTCCAGAAGGAAAAGAAAGCGAAAAGGAGGTTTAAAAAAAAAAATGTATTCTAAGAAATTATGGCCAAAAACCTCCCAAACCTAAGGAAAGAAAGAGATATCCAGGTACAGGAAGCAGAATCCTTCAAGTATGTTTTCTGACCACAATGACATGAAACTAGAAATCAACTGCAGAAAAAGAAATGAGAAAAAAAAAAAGGTTACATGGAGACTAAAACAACATGCTATCAGAAAACCAATGAGTCAAAGATGAAATCAAAGAAGAAACTAAAAAATACCTTGAGACAAATGACAATGAAAACACGCCCATACAAAATTTATGGAATACAGCCAAGGCAGTTGTTAGAGGCAAGTACACAGTGATACAGGCCTTCCTCAAAAGAATGAAAAAAAATCTCAATCTTACCTATCACCTAAAAGAATTCAAAAAAGAACAAAATCTAAAGACAGCAGAAGGAAAAAAATAATGAAGATCAGAGAGGAGACAAATAAGATTAAAAAAAAAAAAAACTGAAAAAAATCAATAAAGCCAGGAGCTGGTTTTTTGAAAGGGTGCTCAGTCACATCCAACTCTGTGGTCCCATGGACCTGCCAGTCTCCCCTATCCATGGGATTTCCCAGGCAAGAGTACTGGAGTGGGTTGCCATTCACTCCTCCAGCAGATCCTCCCAACCCAGGGATCGAACCCAGGTCTCCCTCACTGCAGGCAGCTTCTTTACCACTGCGCCACCTGGGAAGCCCTTGGAAGGGTAAACGTGGAGAAATCTCTAGTCATCCTCACCAAAAAAGAGAGAAAACCCAACAAAAGAGGACTTCCTTGCTGGTACAGTGGGTAAGAATCCACCTGTCAATGCAGGGGATATGAGCTGGATCCTTGGACACGGGAGACAGCACAAGCCAAAGCAACTATGCCTGTGCGCCACAACTGCTGAAGCCAATGGGCCGAGAGCCCGTGCTCCCCAGCAGAAGTCGCCGCAGTTGAGGTCACAAACCGCAACTAGAGTAGCCCTTGCTCTCCTGCAACTACACAAGGCCAGTGCCGGCGACAAAGATCCAGTGTAACCAAAGACAAAAATAAAAACAAAGGAAGAAATGAAAAAGAAGTTAACAACTAATACAGCAATGGAACAGAATACAGAGCCCAAAAATAAACCTACCTACCTATCATCAATCGGGGCTTTCCTGGTTGGCTCAGATGCTTGCAATGTGGGAGACCTGAGTTTGATCCCTGGGTCAGGAAGATCCCCTGGAAGGAACAGCTAGCTACCCACTGCAGTATTCTCGCCTGGAGAATTCCATGGACAGCGAAGCCCGGTGGGCTACAGTCCATGGGGCCACAAAGAGACAAGACTAAGATACCAATATGCTGACTTTAAGTTCAGCAAATACTCGACTTTTTGGATAGTGTATTGAAGGCATTCACATCTCCTGTGTCTCATTCCTCTACCATCAAAAACTGCCTTCACAAGTTGACTGACTCTAAAGTCCAAAACACATTTCTAACACTTCTGCAAACTTAGAACCCAACACAACATGTCCTCAATATACCCCACCAGCAATATTCAACTCTATAAATCTGAGTCACCATTTCTCCCTAATTCCTTTCAGTGTTTCAAAGGGTATTATTAGATGTGAGAAAAGGGTTACACAGGACATACTTGGGAGATGTAGTATGTGGTATTCCCCCGATCTCAACGCCAAACCTACTTCACAGTCCATCTTTTAGGACTGAAAATATATAAAACACACTTAGCGAAACTGTGAAACACTGAAGATCTGAGAATATTCTTTAGTTGTCCCAAGTATATTTTTTCTACAAAGGCTTCCCAGTGACAGACTTTTATTCTCTTGAACTCTAAAATTATTGCAGATGGTGACTGCAGTCATCCAAATTAAGACAGTTGATCCTTGGAAGAAAAGCTATGAACAACACTGACAGTATACAAAAAAGCAGAGACATTACTTTGCCAACAAAGGTCCGTCTAGTCAAAGCTATGGTTTTTCCAATAGTCATGTATGGATATGAAAATTGGACCATTTAGAAAGCTGAGGGCTGAGGAATTGATGCTTTTGAACTGTGGTGCTGGAGAAGACTCTTCAGAGTCCCTTGGACTGCAAGGAGATCAAACCAGTCAATCCTAAAGGAAGTCAGGCCTGAATATTCATTGGAAGGACTGATGCTGAAACTCTAATACCTGAAGAACTGACTCACTGGAAAAGACCCTGATGCTGGGAAAGATTGAAGGTAGAAGGAGACGACAGAGGATAAGATGGTTGGATGCCATCACCAACTCGATGGACATGAGTTTTGAGTAAGCTCTGGGAGTTGGTGATGGACAGGGAAGCCTGGCGTGCTGCAGTCCATGGGGNTCACTGGAAAAGACCCTGATGCTGGGAAAGATTGAAGGTAGAAGGAGACGACAGAGGATAAGATGGTTGGATGCCATCATCAACTCGATGGACATGAGTTTTGAGTAAGCTCTGGGAGTTGGTGATGGACAGGGAAGCCTGGCGTGCTGCAGTCCATGGGGTTGCAAAGAGTCGGATACGACTGAGTGACTGAACTGAACTGTACTACTACAAACCCTTAAGTAAGACCTTGCTTCATTAAAGTTCAATAGAACTTCTCTCACCCTGTGAAAATCTGGAGGTGGAAGGAACATATTTCACTTAATCCTCTTTGCTATTCAGATTCAGTGGATTTAAGGTGGACTGTAAAACTGCAGTGCTGGTTAGATTCTGGGTATTGACCCTTGTTGCCTCTCACATACTCAACAAAAGGACAACAATACTAGAGACTTCTCTAGTGACCCAGTGTTGAGGAATTTGCCTGGCAATCCAAGGGACACAGGTTTGATCCCTGGTCATGGAACTAAGATCCGACACGCTGCAATTAAGTCTGTGTGCATAACCGCCACTAAGACCCAACGCAGCCAAATAAACATTTTTAAAAATGACAGCAATATCCTGGGACTGAAATTATAAAAACTAAGTTTTAAAAATCTAGTAGTGGAAAGGAACTCAGTGCACTCCCTTTACAAAACAGGGAAAGTGAAACTGGGATATCTGGCTCTTAACCCACAAGTTTTGCCACTGTATCTTGATGCCCCATCCTCACTAATCTAGCTTCAGGCAAGTATACTGGGACAAGAAGAAATAAAAACAAATAAATAACTGCAATGAATACAGTGTTTTTAAAACAAGCTCTGGCCAGTTTTATTAAAGAAAAATTGTACATGATTTACTTTTCACCAGTCTGTTCTGGCATGCTTCTAATAATATCAGAATCACCTAAAAAATAAAACACAATAATTTTTACAACTTATTTAGTGGCAACTGGTAATCATCAAACTAGCAATGGTTATCTTCAAAAGCTATCACACTAGCTGTGCTACCATTTCTCAAGGTTGATCAGATACCCAGAGTCATAGATGTTTCCCACACAAGATGTGTCATGTAAATCAGACTTGGTTTATCACCAGCATTTATAAAACCAGACCTAGGCAAAGAACTAGGTCTGGGGACACATGCATGGTCTTAATATCGCGAATGTTTAGCCTGCCCTGATTATTACAAAATCAGAACAGCGAGAATATTCGCAGTAGCTTCATGAGTTAGAAATTCTTAAGTTCAAAACATGACATGTATTTGTAGGCCCTTTTCTCCCCCTCAACCTAATTTTACCCATCTATTCTCAGGCAGCCAATAAGGATTCCTTTCTTCTACTGTTTCACCTGATTATTCTCCCCCTTTATAATTTCACCTTTTACCAAGGCCCTAAGACATAATTTCTTGGGTGCGGTATGAAATTAAACTCATGATCTTAAAGTAAAAAGAATTTCATTTATAACAAAGATAATTATGTACTGACATTCACTACGAACTCTCCATGACATAAGCCTGCGGGATATCCCTTGCTATATACAAATTCTCAGTAACTGAACTTAGGAACCAAATACATTTGTATAGTAAGAAATCCTTGTATTACACCATAAAGAAGAAAAAGACTTATTTTATGACTGAAAAAGCATACCTGGATCAATGATAGCCAGTGTGCATACTCTGTAGTATTTTCCACATGCTGTGCCCAATTCAATATTATTGCCACTGTAGTGATGGACACCAGTTTTGGCCAACATGGCGTAATACTCTATTTCAGATTTCCTTTGGGAATTAAAAAAAAAAAAAAAGGGCAAATAAATACCATACCAACTGACACAGATTAAATGTTGCTTCTCTCATTAGTTCCAATGTTGGTAAGGCCTTCAAACAGTAAGCCATTTATTATTCTTAAAAATATCATATTCATTATCCAACACCAACCATCCTTTGGATCCTCTACAGTATATATTTGTGCTCATGGAAAAAGCGGGTACAGAATAAAATCATCATTTGCTTAGCATTTACTATCTGCTAGACATTTTACAGAATTCCCATGACAATGTCTAAGCCATTTCTATCACCCTCTGGTGCTCTGAGTCCTAGATGGAGAGGAATACAACAGGTATACCTCAGATACTGCAGATTCCTTCCAGACCATTGCAATAAATCAGATATTGCAATAAAGCTAGCCAGAGGAATTTTTAAATTTCCAAGTGTATATAAAAGTTGTTTAACCTATATGTAGCCTCTAAGTGTTCAACAGCATTATGTCTTAAAAAAAAAAAAAACCCAATGTACGTACATAAATTAAAATATTTTATTGCAAAAAAAAAAACCCAACCATAACCTGAACCTTCAGGGAATCGTAGCGGTAATATCAAAGATCACAAATCATAACAACAAAGAAAAAGTCAGCACCTACAGACTTATACAATGCAAGGCTGCCACAAAACTTCAATCTGTATTAAAAACAAAGAGCAACTATGAAGTGAAGAAAAGCTAAATGCAATAAAATAAAAACAGGCATGCCATAGGCTTGCACTTGCCCAAAGTTAACCTTTTTTGTGACCACCAAGTAGGTAGAGAGCCATCAAGGAGCTTGTTAAAAATGCATCAGGCCCCAATCCAGATCCATTAAATCTGAACTTGCATTTAAACCAAATTACTTGCGACTGTATGTACATTCATGCTACTTGCGACTGTATGTACATTCATGCTACTTGCGACTGTATGTACATTCATGCTGAAAGGCACTGCTCTAATAGGTAAGTGTGAACTGTTTGAAGTAAGACCAAAGTTTTGGGATAAGATGCAGGAGAGCTCTCCAGGCTTTGCCCATTACTGTGAGGTTATGCATTACCGTAGAAAATCAACAAGCACAGGACTGAAAATATGGCTGATACTCTGCATAGTCCAACTTATGTCCAACTTATGTCCAACACCTCCTAAGATCAGTTTCAAAACAGTGAATCAGGCAAAAACTGGGTGAACTGGAAGCGTGCAGATCCACAGGCCAGCCTGCACTCTTCTGATCTTAGCATCTCTATACTACAAGTAATTCATAAAATGAAGTCCTTTTAAAACACCTCAAAGTAGAAAGAACAAGCAAAAAATGGCAGGACGTAAGGAAAAGCCACTTACGCGTCTGCACTACCCTCAAACTTTGCCCTTCTTTGGTTTCTGTCACACATTTCTCCCAAGGAGAACCACATAGCAGAGACTACGAAGGGAAGAAAAATCAAGAGCCAAACACAACAGAAACCCTTAAATTATCCTGCAAATGTGCCCCTGTAATACAAATTCTACCTGGCGCCCAGTTCATGCTACCCAGATTGCAAGCTCACACTCCTGGATATTCGCTCAGGACGATACACACCCCCAGGTTCTTTCAATTACCTCAAGGCTGGGCAGTTGTTGGCGAGGATGACCAGTTTCGCTTTGCCTTGTCTGATCATTTTCAGAGTCTGTTTGTACCCCAGCACGTACTTTCCACTTTTCATAACCAGCTGGAGCCTAGAGTTGATCGACTCCAGTGACTTTTTCTACAAAGCAAACATTTAATACGAACTTGAAGGCCTTGTTTGTAACCACTCAAAACTGGATCCAGGGACTTCCCTGGTAGTCCAGTGGCTGCCTCCCCCGCTTCCAAGCAGGGAGCACGGGTTCCATCCCTAGACAGGGAACTAAGATCTCGCAAGCCTCGGCCAAAAAACACACACAAAATACTGGGTCCAGTTTTCTGGAACGAGAGCCCCTTAATAAACCTCCGAAGTAGAGGGTTCCAAAGCACTAAGACTGTCTCTCGAGTTCTTTCTGGACGCCTCCAAGGCCAGCGGGAACGCTGTCCGCCCAGAGAGCTCAAAACTGCCCGCCCCGGCCAAGACTCATCTCTCCACGTGAAATAGGCTTCCGGCCCTGGCCTGCTTCACTCACCGTCTTCTTTGCGGCCACCATCTTCCTGCCTTAGATGCGGGAAGCCCCCAACCTAGAAAACAGAGGACAGGACAGGAAGTTTACGATCTGAAGTTCCAAACCGGCAACTCCCTGGGCACCGCGCGCTGCCAAAACCTCGGCCCGGAGGCTCCCACTCACCAAGAGCAGCCACCAAGATGGCCGGGGAGCGAGAAAGGAAAGAATTCCCACAATGCCAAGCTCTTCACGGCGGGGCGGGGCGCCGTCACGCCGAGACCGGAAGCGGAAGCAAACGTCCAGCGGAAGGGGCGGGACACGAAGAGGTGGGCTGGTGCTGGTTACTCTGCTCAGTCGTGTTCGGCTTTTTGCGACTGTAGCCCGTCAGGCTCATCTGTCTATGGGGATTCTCCAGGCAAGAATACTGGCGTGGGTTGCCATTTCCTTCCGCAGGGGATCTTCTGACTCAGAAGTCGAACCCAAACCTGCATTACAGGCAGATTTTTTTTTTTTTACCCCCCGCGCGTGCATGGACTAGCCAATCACTGCCAACTCTTCTATTGCTACATTTGAACAGGGCTAAATATATAAATAAGACTTCCCTGGTGGCGCAGACGGTAAAGCGCCTGTCTACAATGTGGGAGACCCGGGTTCGATCCCTGAGTTGGGAAGATCCCCTGGAGAAGGAAATGGCAGTCCACTCCAGACTATTGCCTGGAAAATCCCATGGACAGAGGAGCCTGGTAGGCTACAGTCCACGGGATTGCAAAGAGTAGGACACGACTAAAGCTAGAGACCATCGAATGTATAAATACTGCTGTAATCCAGAGCCTGGGGCTCTTGTCAGATTCCACTGCGCTGGATGAGACCTGAGCCCTAGCTCGAGCTAGCAATAAAACCCCTTTGTACTTTTGCATTACTTTGGATGTCTTGTTCTCTCAGTTTTGGAGATCCGGACCTCGGGCATAACATTTGGGGGCTCATCCGGGATCCGTTTAACTGGGAAGAATAACACCCTCCTGGGAAAAGGGGTTTCCTCGCTTAGAGGAAAGGTATCCGAACACCACCGATGTCAGGTCTGGTTAATTGCGAGCTAGTTGCCCTAGGCAGCATAAGGCCGAGGCCCAGCGAGCACGCTGGAAGGCAGCTGACTCTGCAGGGAAGAGAGCTCCTCTCTTGATCCCGAATCTGGTGGGCAGTGGACGCCCTTCAGTAAGGTAACCTCAAGGGATAAGAAGGTTCAGGGGGCCCTAGGGAGACCTAGTTCTGTGTTCTCGGCCGATATTTGTCTGTCCTCTGTCGCATCTGTGTGTGTGTGTGCCGGCATTGTCTCTGCCTCCTTTGTGTTCATTTTTCTCCTGTGTTAGGTTCGATCATCATGGGACAAACGACTCCCACTCCACTGTCCCTTATGACTGACCATTTTTCTGATTTTAAATCTAGGGCACAGGATTTGCCGGTACGGGTAAAGAAGAGCAAATCAGTAACTTTTTGCTCCTCTGAATTGCCTACTTTTAAGGTCGATGGCCGCAGGAGGGGACCTTCAACCTGGCCACCATCCGAGCAGTTAAAGGGAAGGTGCTCACTCCTAGCCCATATGGACATCCGGATCAGACACCCTACATCCTAGTCTGGCAAGATTTGGTGGAAAACCCACCAGCCTGGCTGAAGCCTTTTATCTCCCCCTCCCCTACCTCACAGGTTCCGCAGGTACTTGTCATGGAGACTCCCAAAAAGGAAGAACATAGAGATCGTGGCAGTCGGGCGGGGCCAGTATTTCAAGAGTCCTCGCTATATCCAAACTTAATTGACTTGGACACTGAACTCTCACCCCCTCCCTATGTACTGCCACCTTTGCCCCCACAGGTACCGCAGATATCGTCCGGAGAGGCGGGAAGGGGGACAGAACCCTCGGCCCCACCTCAAGAAGGAGGCCCTGCCCGAGGGACTCGTGGGAGGACCAGAGGAGTTTTTGAGCCAACAGAAGATGGCGATCGGGAGGCCCCCACGTCTGCCGTTCGGGCGCTTCCCATTAGGGTGGGGCCAGCCTGTCCGGACGGGGAACGAACTTACCAATACTGGCCCTTCTCCGCAAGTGATCTATATAATTGGAAAACCCAAACCCCTTCTTTTTTAGAAAAACCCCAGGGCCTGATCTATCTTCTAGAATCTGTTCTTTTCACCCATAATCCCACTTGGAATGACTGTCAGCAGCTATTACAGGTGCTTTTCACCACGGAGGAGCGAGAACGGATTCTGTCAGGCACGGAAACATGTACCAGAGGTGGATGGAAGGCCCACCACGCAACCCAATCTTATTGATGAAGGGTTTCCTCTGACGCGACCCCAATGGGACTTCGAACGCGCTGAAGGTAGGGAGCGTCTCCAAGTGTACCGCCAGACTCTCATGGCTGGCCTCTGAGCAGCCGCCAGGAGACCAACAAATTTGGCCAAGGTAAATCTGGTTAGACAGGAGCCAACGGAGAGTCCGGCAGCCTTCTTAGAGAGACTAATGGAAGCTTTCAGACAGTACACCCCCATGGACCCACAGGCTGAGGAATCGCGCGCGGCAGTCATACTAGCCTTTGTGAACCAAGCAGCTCTAGACATTAGGAGGAAACTGCAGAAGATAGACAGACTGGGAGAACAATGGATACAAGATCTAGTGAGGGCAGCAGAGAGTTTTTAACAATAGGGAGACTCCCGAGGAGAGGGAGGAACGACTCAGACGGGAAGAGAGAGAATATAGAGCCGANCGCGCGCGGCAGTCCTACTAGCCTTTGTGAACCAAGCAGCTCTAGACATTAGGAGGAAACTGCAGAAGATAGACAGACTGGGAGAACAATGGATACAAGATCTAGTGAGGGCAGCAGAGAGTTTTTAACAATAGGGAGACTCCCGAGGAGAGGGAGGAACGACTCAGACGGGAAGAGAGAGAATATAGAGCCGAGGAAAACCGCAAGAATCAGAAAGAATTGGCTCAGATTTTCTTTGCAGGGGTGAAACAGGGACCTGATTCCCAGAGAATTAGGGACGTCAGGTCGAAAGTTGGGGGAAAACCGGCCAGACAGGTTCTAAAAAAGGACCAATGTGCATATTGCAAAGAGCAGGGACACTGGAAAAATGAGTATCCCAAAAGAAACCGAAGAGGAGGACCCCCCAGGAAGAAGGAGCCTTCCCCGGGGGCCCACATTTTATATGCAGGAGAAGATAGTGATGAGGGGAGTCAGGGCCCGGCACCCCTCCCCAAGTCCTGGGTAACTATTCATGTGGAGGGGAAACTGGTCGGCTTCATGGTGGATACGGGAGCCCAATACTCGATCCTCAATCAAAAGGATGGGCCAATGTCCCAAAAGACTAGCTGGGTACAAGGAGCCACCGGGACAAAATGATATTACTGGACCACTAAACGTCAGGTGGACTTAGGGCCCAACGAGTGTCCCACTCATTTCTAGTGATACCAGAATGCCCAGCACCCCTGCTAGGAAGGGATCTATTATCCAAGATCAATGCGCAGATCCACTTCACCCACGGAGAGATATCGGTCACAGATGGGGCTGGACACCCTATTCACGTTCTGTCCCTTGCGTTGAGAGACGAATATAGACTGTACCAGCCGGCCTCCCACGGCTATTGACCCTATCGTGCAACCTTGGGTCCAAAAATATCCCCTGGCCTGGGCAGAAATGGCAGGGGTAGGACTGGCCAAACGAAGACCCCCCCATCATTATTGAACTGAAAGCAGATGCCACCCCTGTAAGGGTAAAACAATACCACATGAGTCTGGAGGCCTGGCGAGGAATCAGGCCACACATACAGTGACTCCTGAAGGCAGGGATTCTCAAAAGGTGTCGATCTCCATGGAACACCCCCCTGCTACCTGTGAAAAAGCCTGGGGGAATGGACTTTAGGCCGGTCCAGGATCTTCGTGAAGTCAACAAACGGGTGAGTGACATTCATCCCACAGTCCCTAACCTGTAGACCCTGTTGAGTGGCCTGCCACCAGACTATGTCTGGTATACAATCCTGGACTTGAAGGACGCCTTTTTCAGTTTGCCTCTGGCCCCTCCGAGCCAAGAGATCTTCACTTTCGAGTGGGCTGACGAGGACAGCAAGACCACAGGACAATTAACCTGGACTCGCCTCCCACAGGGATTCAAAAACTCTCCAACATTATTCAATGAGGCCCTGGGTGAAGACCTCCGTGAGTACTGGGCTGACCACCCCAACGTTGTCCTGTTGCAGTATGTGAATGACATGCTGGCCACTACTACCGAGGAGGAATGCCTAGAGGCGACAGGCGACCTCCTCCAAACTTTGGGAACTTTAGGATACCGAGCTAGTGCAAAGAAAGCCCAAATTGCTAAACAGGAGGTCACTTACTTAGGGTATAAGATAAAGCAGGGGTGGAGATGGCTGACACAGGCCATGAAAGAGACTATTTTGCAGATCCCTGAGCCAACGACTCCCCGTCAGGTGAGAGAGTTCCTTGGGACTATTGGGTACTGCAGGCTATGGATCCTGGTGTTCACTGAAAAGGCCCGGCCACTATATGAAGGAGTTAGGGAGAGTAAAAACTGGACGTGGACTGAGCCAATGAGACGGCATTTCAGGAACTCCGGCAGGCTCTGCTAGAAGCCCCGGCCCTTGCTCTCCCTCACCCGTCCAAGCGGTTTCAACTATTTGTGGACGAAAAACGGAGTGGGAAAGGGGGTTCTAATGCAACAATGGGGACCTTGGAGGCGGCCCGTAGCCTACCTTCCCAAAAGGTTGGATCCAGTGGCTGCCGGCTGGCCACCCTGCCTCCGAATCATTGCGGCCACTGCTCTCCTGGTCCATGACACCAACAAGCTGACCTGTGGGCAGCGCCTCCTGGTCTACACTCCTCATGCCATTGAAGGAATCCTCAAGCAGCCACCGGGTAAGTGGATCTCCAACGCTCGTTTGACCCATTACCAGGCCTTACTGCTGGACACTCCCCGGATACACTTTCAAACACCGTGCTTTCTGAACCCGGCCACCCTTCTGCCCGTCCCGGAGACAGACAGACCCCTCCACGATTGTGTTGAGGTATTGGCCTATGTGCAGGCCATACAGAGGGACCTCACAGACATACCCTTGAAAGACAGTGAATTAATATGGTTCACCGATGGAAGCAGTTATATAAAGGATGGACAGAGAAGGGCGGGAGCAGCAATAGTGGATGACTCTGGGAAGGTCATCTGGGCTGAAGCTCTGCCCACTGGAACATCCGCTCAGAAAGCAGAATTAATATCCTTAATACAAGCACTGGAAAGGGAAGACGGTCACCATTTATACTGATAGCCGGTATGCATTTGGCACAGTGCATATCCAAGGCCCTATATATAAAGAGCAAGGGTTCCTGACAGCAGAGGGAAAAGAAGTTAAAAACTTGCCTGAGATCCGCCGACCCTTGGCAGCAGTCCATCAGCCCTGGGCGGTATCCATAGTCCATGTCCGAGGGCACCAGAAAGGAGAAGACATCAGGGCGCGAGGTAACCGTGCTGCCGACGCAGCGGCTCATGAGGTGGCCACCAGAGACTGTAAAACCCATATATTAACTGTGGGACTACCAGCCCCGGGAATGGGAACCCTGCTACCGACCCCCGAGTACTCCTCCTCTGATCAGGATTGGATTCAAGAAAATACCGACCGTCCTGTGAGTGAAGATGGATGATATCGGGACCAGAGTGACAACCTGTTGCTCCCTGCTGACTTAGGTCGGCACCTTTGCACTCACCTGCATCAGACCACCCATTTGGGAGAAAAGAAGACTCTGGCACTTCTACAGACAGCATGTCTGCGGTTTCCCCTACAAAAGGCAACTATATAAGACATAGTCCGTGCCTGCACGGCGTGCCAGATGATGAGACCGGGAAAAGGACAGCACACGGGTATAAGGTACCGGGGAGAAAGGCCAGGACAGTGTTGGGAAATAGATTGTATGGAGGTAAGGCCAGGCAAGTATGGGTACCGTTTCTTGTTAGTTCTGGTAGATGTGTTCTCTGGGTGGGTGCAGGCTTACCCCACTAAGAGGGTAACAGCAGTAATGGTGGCTAAAAAGCTCCTAGAGGAGATAGTGCCTAGGTTTGGGCTGCCGGTATCTATTGGTTCTGATAATGGGCCCGCTTTTGTGAGTAAAATTGTTCAGGGACTGGCCTCAGCTCTGGGGACCAAATGGAAGCTACATTGCGAATACAATCCCCAGAGCTCAGGGCAAGTAGAGAGGATGAATCGGACATTAAAAGAAACATTGGCAAAACTGGCAATAGAGACTGGCGGGGACTGGGTGACTCTCCTTCCCTTCACTCCTTTCCAAGCGCGTAATACCCCCTACAAATTGAACCTAACCCCCTTTGAAATTGTTTGCGGGGGTCCCCCTCCCGTATGCCCTACTTTTGAGGGAAAAATCAAGCCGCCACCTTCGTTGCAGAGATTCCGAAAGGCTCTACTGGCCTTGAGTAAGGTGCATATGCACATCTGGACCTTGGTCAAAGAAATCCATGAGGGCCAAGACAAGGGAGCGGTCCCTTCACATGGCATTGGCCCGGGGGACTGGGTGTGGGTCAAGCGACACCAGTCCAAAACACTGGAACCCAGATGGAAGGGCCCTTATGTTGTTCTTCTCACTACCCCTACTGCCCTAAAGGTTGACGGCATTGGACCTTGGGTGCACTGCAACCACGTGCGCCGTGCCACTCCAGAGGAACAGGACAAGGCTCGGAAGAAATGGACCGTGAACCTTCACCCATCAAACCCTCTGAAGCTGAGGCTCATTCGCCAGGGAACTCAGGAGGCCTCATGATTTGTCTGCTGATGACTGCCCTGTTTAACCTTGGAGCTGCAAATGTCAACCCGCATCAACCAGCCAAGATCACCTGGAAACTCCAAAACGGGTTAACGGGAGAAGTACTCAACTCAACCACAGGGATTCATCCCCCAAACACTTGGTGGCCAGATCTGTACTTCAACCTCAAGGAACTAGTTGATGTGACGTGGGCAGAGGGCCTCCTCCGGTACAATGGATTCTGGGCATGCCCTGGACATATAAGGTACAATTGGAAAACTTGTGGGGGTCTACACCACTATTTCTGCTGGTCCTGGAGCTGTGTGACCTCCAATGATGGCCATGGGCGCTGGGGAGTAGGAAACAGGGATTTCGTTAACTTCTCGTTTGCAAAGCCCCTTGCCCCCAGTCACCATGCTGATGGACAAAACTACGCCCAAGTTAAGGTAATGTTCAATCAAAACTCAGCTATGGGGAAGTCCTGGCTATCCGGAATTTCATGGGGAATACAAACTACAATGAGACCTTTATGGCACGGCCCGTACTATGGAGGAATTCTAATTATTAGCCAAATCATAGAACCGGTACGGGTACATAGTGTAGGGCCCAACCCGGTTGAAAATCCCAGCCTAAAAAAAAATGACCAAGGCATCCCCAACCCAGGGGTCTACACCATTGAGCCGGGTGACCAAGACATCCCCAGCCCAAGGGTCTGTGACATTGAGCCCTAAGCCTTTCGTTTCCCAGCCCAGGACGCAGCTCAGTGAAATGTCAGACCCATTATGGGGTTTGATCAAAGCAGCCTTTGCGGCCCTAAATCATTCCAACCCAAATACAACCCAATCCTATTGGCTCTGTTACACTCTTTACCTTCCCTTTTATGAAGCAGTAGGCTTAAATAGTTCTTACAACTTATCCACCAGCCCGAACCCACCTCAGTGTCAATGGGGGGGAACGTAAGGTCCATCTCACAATGAGAGAAGTCTGGGGAAAGGGACTTTGCCTAGGTACAGTTCCATCTGAAAAGACCTCCCCTGTGCGCCCAAACTGCTAGTCTCACAGGACTAAATGGGACAACATGGACTGTGCCTGAGGCAGGGGGTTGGGGGGTCTGTTTCCATACTGGGTTGACTCCTTGCTTACATGCAGCAGTTTTTAATCAGAGTGGAGAATTTTGTGTTCTGGTCGCCATAATACCAAAGATCATATACCACTCTGAGGAGGTTATGGACACTCACTGGGACCAGGGAATGGAGCCGGGAGAGATGTTTAGAAGCAAAAGAGAACCAATTGCTGCTATTACTTTAGCGACCCTGTTTGGTCTCGGGATTGCTGGAGCAGGGACAGGGATAGCATCCTTGACTATGCAGAACCAAGGGCTGACTTCCCGGCGGGCCGCTATAGATGACGACATCGCCCACATAGAGGAGTCAATTAGCCACCCTGAAAAATCCCTAACTTCACTGTCGGAGGTGGTTTTACAGAACAGATGGGGCCTAGACTTGATCTTCTTACACCAAGAAGGGTTATGTGCGGCCTTAGGAGAAGAATGTTGCTTCTATGCAGACCATACAGGAGTGGTGAGAGAATCTGTGGCAAAGGTGAGAGAGGGATTAGCGCTACGAAAAAGGGAATGGGAGGCCCAACAAGGCTGGTTTGAGTCTTGGTTCCAACAATCTCCCTGGCTGACAACGCTGATCTCCACTTTACTGGGTCCAATCTTAATACTTCTGCTGATTTTCACTTTTGGTCCATGTATCCTCAACAAGCTGATAACATTCATAAAGGAGTGCATTAACACAATTCAATTACTTGGACTGTTGAGGCAGCAATATCAGACCCTGCCCCAGGATCTAGAGAAGGATTCCTCTATATGAGCAAAAGACAGGGGGGAATGTTGGGACCGAGCAGAAGCCATGACAGGCTTCCAGAACTGGGGCAGGCCTAAGTTTCAGTTTATGGGAAAGCTGAGTCACTGTTGTAGGAGATAAGGACATAATAAAAAAATTCAAAATTCCCGCTGGCGGCAGAACTCAACCAATCAATATATTCCCCATAGCCTGGCCTGAACCAATCAGGAGAAAAATGGAAATCCCCTAAGAAAGCCCGCGCACACATGGACTAACCAATCACTGTCTGCCAACTCTTCTATTGCAACATTTGAACAGAGCCAAATGTATAAATACTGCTGTAATCCAGAGCCCGGGGCTCTTGTTAGATTCCACTGTGCTGGATGAGACATGAGCCCTAGCTCGAGCTAGCAATAAAACCCCTTTGTGCTTTTGCATTACTTTGGACGTCTTATTCTCTCAGTTTTGGGGATCTGGACCTCAGGCATAACAGTGAACATTGGATATGGATTAAAAAAAAAAAAAAGTCCAGTGACGAATCACTCAGAATATTGGGCACAGAAAGTCTCTCACCACCACACCTGCAAGCAAAAAAAAAAAAAAGGTAAAAATCAGACAAATAAGTAAGCTATCGTCATGTGTCAACTTTTAGGAGTCTGTCCTCAAGAGGCAGTCACTCGTGCCCAAAGACATGAGAATAGGGCTATTTGTTTCAGCATTAAATAGCAAACCAAAAATGGAAACATCAGATGTTCACTATTCTTAACAAATGTATGTGTTTGCATGTGCAGAAAAGTCATGTCTTGGGACTGCCCTGATAGTCCAGTGGTTAAGAATCCACCCTGCAGTGCAGGGGACCCTGGTTGGATCCCTGGTTGGGAAAACAGAGGCCACCTGCCACGGGGCAACAGCCCAGGCACCACAACTAGAGAGCCTGCACAAGGAAAGGAAGACACAGTCTAGGACAACAAAATAAATTAAATAATCTTAAAGAAAAAAGAAAATCCAAGTCTTGGAAATTCCCTGGTGGCCCAGTAGTTAGGACTCTACGCTTCCACTGCAGGGGCACGGGTTTCATCCCTAGTCAGAGGACTAAGTCCACATGCTGAATAGCCAAAAAAAAGAAAAATTCAAGTCTGGAAAGTTAATCATTGAAACATATTTTTGGATGAGAGATGAGCAGAGTAGGTGGTGAAAAAAGAACATTTAATTGTACTTTATATGTCTCAGCATTGTTTGAATTTCAGCATTCATTGTTATGTAAAGAGCTCATTTTTAATAAAATAGTGGTTGATTTAAATAAATCTTATGAAACTTCACTTATTTCTAAAGCAGTAATTTTCAAAGTATGGCTTCTAGATCACCAGATTCAGAATCACTGTGATTCCCAGGTGTGTGAAGAAATCCTTGGATGTGGGGTCTGGAAACCTGAGCTTAATAAGCAACCTCTTTGATTCTTTTAATGTATTTATTTGGCTGCGTTGGGTCTTAGTTGTGGCACGTGGTATCTTTCATTGGGGTGCCTGGACTCTACTCGTGGCTCGGGATTAGTTGCTCTGTGGCATGTGGGATCTTAGTTCCCCTGCCAGGGATCAAACGTGCATCCCCTGCACTGCAAGGTGGATTCTTAACCACTGGGCCACCAAGGAAGTCCCTCCATGGTTCTTAGAGATACTAAAATTTGAGAAGTAAGAATGAAATAACCTAGTTGGTTTCGAGGAGTGCATGCTTATACAGAGACAATAATGATGCCTTACACTTTTATAACGAGCTCTGTACTTTGAATGTTTTTTAATATCTACTTTTCCTCAAAGTAATCAGCATAAATATTACCCCCATTTTAGAAAGTAGATGATTAAAACACTTGAGGTGACTTTTCTGATGCTTTTCATTTTATCATACCAAGTTTCTGGTCCTTAATATATGTCCTAACAATACTTTTTTGGTGTGTAATGTCCTCACTATATTTTAAAGGAAGATCTTAGTTGCTTTCTCACAGGGATCTTACCATGGTTTTGTACTGGAAGCCAGGGATGTCTAAAGCACTCATTCATTCATACACTGATATATATGAATCATGACCACAAAATGTTTGAGAATTTTACCTACAGAATCCTAACTGATCTTGTTATATCTCTTTGGAGATAAGTTTAGGTTCTTGCTTCTTCTATTTAATACCTGCAAGACGGGTCAAACTAACTTCTAAGCTTCAGTTTCCTTATCAAAAAGCTAGAATGATAATCTCTACCTCATGGTATTGTGAGGATCACAGTAAACATAACGGTGTATGAATTGCCTAGCACAGGGCCGTGTGCAGTGGATGTTAGCTTTCTTCCTCAATCCCACTCCCGTCTCCCCAGCCTCCCCACCACAACCACTCACACACACCCAAAGTCATTCACTGCACTGTGAAACCCAAACACCTGTGGAAGAAACACTTGCCATGCAAGAGTGACAGTCAAATCCTTCGGCTTGTGAAGATTTCATGACTATTTCCACACTTGTATTTATTAGAGCTGGAGTCGGCAAGCTTTTTCTGTAGAGAGCCAAATAATAATAAAGATTATAGACTCGGGCTGTATGGTCTCCATGACAACTACTCAACTCTGCTGATGCAGCACAAGAGCAGTTAGACACATTATGTAAATGGATGAGCATGACTGTGTTCCAATAAATCCTTTTTTACAAAGTCAGGATCTGGTCTGCACACCATAGTTTGTTGACCCCTGTGTTGGAAAATTACTATTATTTTTATTTAAAATAGCTACTTTAAGTCATCCCTTTTCTAAAGAGATAAATGTTGAAGTATTTTATGGTGCCTCCTGCAGTGAAGCCCAGAGTCTTAACCGCTGGACCACCAGGGAAGTCCCTGCAACTTTCAAATTGCTGAATAAATGTAAATAAAATCCTAAAATAAATGTAGATAAAGAGATGGAGTAAATGCAGCAAGTGAAAATCACTCAGTCACGTCTGACTCTTTGCGACCCCATGGACTATACAGTCTATGGAATTCTCCAGGCCAGAATATTGGAGTGGGTAGCCTTTCCCTTCTCCAAGGGATCTTCCCAACCTGGGGATCGAACCCAGGTCTCCTGCATTGCAGGCAGATTCTTTACCAGCTGAGCCACATGAAAGCCCAAATGCAGCAAAGAGTTAATAATTGTTGAATTTAAAGTGGAAGATAAATGAGTATTCATTATACTATTCAACTTTTTGTGAGTTTGAAAATCTTCATACCAAGAAGTAAAAATACAATGTATCTTTTACACTTACATCACATCTCATTTTGGAATAATGACATTTAAACATTCAGGGTTATAATTTCAGATTACCATAGAGATGGGCTTCCCAGGTGACAATAGTGGTAAAGAACCTGCCTGCCAATGCAGGTAGATGTATGAGACGCAGGTTCCATCCCTGGGTTGAGAAGATCCCCTGGAGAAGCATGGTAATCCACAGGAGCCTGGTGGGCTACAGTCCATAGGGTCTCAAAGAGTCAGACACAACTGAAGCAACTTAGCACACACGCATGTGTTTTTATTTTTTATTTTTAATTGAAGGATAATTGCTTTACAGAATTTTGTTGTTTTCTGTCAAACCTCAACATGAATCAGCCATAGGTATACATATACCCTCTCCTTTTTGAACCTCCCTCCCATCTCCTGCCCCATCCCGCCCCTGTAGGTTGATACAGAGCCCCTGTGTGAGTTTCCTGAGCCATACAGCAAATTCCCATTGGCTATCTATATTACATATGGTAATACAAGTTTNGACATGAATCACCCATAGGTATACATATACCCTCTCCTTTTTGAACCTCCCTCCCATCTCCTGCCCCATCCCGCCCCTGTAGGTTGATACAGAGCCCCTGTGTGAGTTTCCTGAGCCATACAGCAAATTCCCATTGGCTATCTATATTACATATGGTAATACAAGTTTCTCAGAGAAGACAATGGCACCCCACTCCAGTACTCTTGCCTGGAAAATCCCCTGGACGGAGGAGCCTGGTAGGCTACAGTCCATGGTGTTTCGAAGAGTTGGACATGACTGAGCAACTTCACTTTCACTTTTCACTTTCATGCATTGGAGAAGAAGTGGCAACCCCCTCCAGTGTTCTTTCCTGGAGAATCCCAGGGATGGCAGAGCCTGGTAGGCTGCTGTCTATAGGGTCGCACAGAGTCGGACACAACTGAAGCGACTTAGCAGCAGCAGCAGTACAAGTTTCTATGTTACTCTTTTCATCCATCTCACCCCCTCCTCCCCTCTCCCCATGTCCATAAGTCTAGTTTCTAGTTCTTTTTCTCCATTGCTGCCCTGTAAATAAATACTTCAGTACCATTTTTCTAGATTCTGTATATATGCATTCAGTTCAGTTCAGTCGCTCAGTTGTGTCCGACTTTGCGACCCATGAATCGCAGCACGCCAGGCCTCCCTGTCCATCACCAACTCTCGGAGTTCACTCAGATTCATGTCCATCCAGTCCGTGATGCCATCCAGCCATCTCATCCTCTGTCGTCCCCTTCTCCTTCTGCCCCCAATCCCTCCCAGCATCAAAGTCTTTTCCAATGAGTCAACTCTTCACATGAGGTGGCCAAAGTACTGGAGTTTCAGCTTTAGCATCATTCCTTCCAAAGAAATCCCAGGGTTGATCTCCTT
>SJYT01082756.1:0-49169 GCA_006410635.1 Cephalophus harveyi
GAGCGCCAAAGAATTGATGCTTTTGAACTGTGGTGTTGGAGAAGACTCTTGAGAGTCCCTTGGACTGCAAGGAGATTGAACCAGTCCATTCTGAAGATCAGCCCTGGGATTTCTTTGGAAGTAATGATGCTAAAGTTGAAACTCCAGTACTTTGGCCACCTCATGAGAAGAGCTGACTCATTGGAAAAGACTCTGATGCTGGGAGGGATTGGGGGCAGGAGGAGAAGGGGACAACCGAGGATGAGATGGCTGGATGGCATCACTGAGTGGATGGATGTGAATCTGAGTGAACTCTGGGAGTTGGTGATGGACAGGGAGGCCTGGCGTGCTGCGATTCATGGGGTCACAAAGAGTCGGACACGACCGAGCGACTGAACTGGACAGGCCTCAGAAGGTTTTGCAGGATGAATGAATGAAGCCATAAGGTAGATACTATGCTTTGGTCTCCCTCTCAGAGAAGAAGTGAATGAGGCAGGCTCACTGTACACTCCTGGGGGTTTTGGACTGTAATTGAACAAAAATGCTCCCCTTGGAAGAAGACTGCTGTTGGCTCTGTAGTGGGTTGTTAGTCAAAGTCTAGACTTCTGACTACACAAAAAGCAACACCCTGTGCAGTCCCACCAGTGGGCACAGTGAGGGTACAGCAGGACCCTGCAGCTGGCCCAGCCCACGCTGACAGGCCACCCGACTTGACACCACATTACACGCTCCCTGGACATTGGGAAGGGTAGGTGGGAGTGGCAGATTGGGGCAGAAACATCATTTATCGATGGGTCTTAATATCCCTGCACCAGAATCCTCTCTATGGGATGAAAAGTTTCAAGGGCTCTTTCAAGAATGGGTCCATAAAGATTTTAAATTTTCAGTTAAAATGGAGCCTGATTTTTTCCTAATGTACATTTATCAATGTGAAAAGTAAGAGCTTGATGTATTTTTTTCATTTCACCCCCACAACAACCCAAAGATATAGGAACTATTTTTATGCCCAGGTAGGGAAATCGAGGCCCAGAGAAATGTAATAACTTATGTAACTTTCAAAAGGCACACACTTACTGGTGGTGGAGTTAAGATTGGAAATTATATTGTCAGGCGTCAGGGCCTTGTACTCTTAATTAATCACCTCTCTGAAGCTCTGCCACCAGGGAAAGCCATGTGCACATTTTCAGTTCTTTTTACTGATACTGTGTCAACAAAAGCATATGAAGTTTTAACTATCTAAACAAGCTACCAAGATATGAAGCATCAAATATTTAAAACTAAGAATATGGAATAAAAGTAAATATGTAGGGAAAATATAATTCTTGGAGCTGTACAAAGGCAGGGGTTATGATTCACAATGGTGACGAAACTGAGATGGGAGAGAAACCAGGCTGAGTTGTCCAAGGTCACAGAGTGGCCAGCGTGGAATTGGAGAAGAGCCGTCTCACACTGAAACCCTCCCAGAGCTTCAGCTGCCGGACGCTGGCAAAGCTCTTATTTAAACTTGTAATGAAAACTAGAGGATCAGTAGGCTTAATGCAGAAATCCTACTTATTACTAAGTATAGGATTAGAGGACAAGGTTGAGTCAATGATTTCTGCCACTGAAAGCCAGTTGCTCTGATATTCAGATGAGCTGCAGTGCACCATGAGATATCTTCGCACACCCGTTATGATGGCTACTCTCAAAAAGACAGGAGACATTAATACCAACTGTTGCCGAGGACATGGTGAATCTAGAATGCTTTGTGCTGTCCGTGAGAATGCGGCATGGTGCAACCACCGTGGAAAACAATCTGGTGGTTCTTCAAAAAATAAGGATTACCATATGATCTGGCAATTCTGCTCCTGGGTATAGGCCCAGAAGAACTGAAATCGGGGACTCACGTATTTGTATATGTGTGTTGTGAGCAGCATTAGCCAAGTATCCATCTGCAGATGAATGGAGAAACAAAATGTGGTCTGCACATGCAGCAGAATCGTGTTTATTCTTAAAAAGGTAGAAAATTCAGCTCCTGCTACAACACGGATGAAACTTTAGAAAGTTTCAACATGGGTGAAACTTTCACAGTGTTAAAGAGAAATACACCATTTGCAGAAGGACAAATATTGTACGGTTCTGCTTATCTGAGGGACCCAGAGTGGTCTGATTCATACAGAATAGGTGACTGTCAGGGCTGGGGAGAGAAAAGGGGGCGGTCAGTGTTTAATGGGAACAGAGTTTCAGTTTTGCAAATAAGAGTTCTGGAGATGGATGGGGTAAATGTCAGACAGCCATGTGATCGTGCTCAGTGTCAACTGTGCACGTAACTATGATTCAGGCAGTCATTTTTGTAGTATGTGCTTTGTGCCACAATGGAAAAGGAGCTTTTGAAATCAGCTAGCTTGGTTCCTCAGTCAGGTCCAGTCGGGAAAGCTGACACCAACCCTGCCTTTCAGATACAAGGGGCTGTGGTAGAAGGTATCAGCTATGCGGTGGTGACCAGGCTTGCTGAGGCCAGTGGAGGTTGGCAAGGGCAGGAGGCAGGTGCAGCCCTGGGCTGCAGGCCCCGGGGGAGGATGTGTTACCTACTCCAGAACTGGGCTACACAGAGGCAGTCAAAGCCCCTGGGAGCAGGTGCGCCCCAGTGGATGGCTGGGGGCTGGGGAGGAGGAGAGGCAGAGAGCCCAAAGCCCACCTCCTGCACTGCTTGCTCTCCACAGCCTACCACAGCTTATGCTGAGATGGTGTGCAGGGAGTCCAGACACGTTACCTCCTGTGACGTGGGTGGAGCAGGGGGTGCGGCAGACACAGTGAGGGACACGTGTGAGAGGGAGCCGGCAAAGCTCGAGCATGCACCCCACGTGAAGCGTCTTTCCCCATCATTGAAAAAACCCTTCCCATTTCTGTAAAATAAATGTTTAAAATCTCCCTACACTGCTTTTCCAACATGACGGTGCTCAGTGATGCTGGTTAATCTCAATTACATTAATTCACCTTCTGCAGGTTGGACACATTCAAGTAGAATCCATAGAGAGATATATTTGATCAGTGACTAGATTTTGGGTGTCATTCAAGGCTTCAGAGACTGTCTCTTGGCAATCAACTTAAAGTCATCCTGAGCTGAATGGCAGTCTGTTTCATTTCGTTTTGACTTCTGTTTGTAATTGTGAGCTCACATGGACCACAATTCCTACTATTCCTTCAAACTATTCCTCAAAGCTCCTACTATTCCATAAGAACTTGATCCCTTTTCCTTTCACTCACCCAAGTCTAGGTCAGTGTGCATTTTCTTTGTAGCCTCAGTCTCCAAGTTTACTTGGTATCTAATGCGTGTAGTAACTGTGATTTGTCTGTAACTGTAGTAACTGTGTTGATTTGTCTATTTTTTTCTGCATAAGCCTCAGAATTATTTGAGAGCAAAGACAGTATACTATATATGTATATGGAAGTGAAAGTCAGTCAGTCGTGTCTGACTCTTTTCGAGTCCATGGAATTCTCCAGGCCAGAATACTGGAGTAGGTAGCCTTTCCCTACCGGTCCCTGGGTTAGGAAGATTCCCTGGAGGAGAAAATGGCAACCGACTCTGTGGGTGTACACTATTGAATCTCTACCACTAACTGACAATAACCAAGGCAAGGCCAATGCCACGTTGTTGTTGAATCCGATCTGACTGTTTGCAACCCCATGGACTGTAGCCCGCCAGACTCCTCTGTCCATGGACTTCCCAGGCAAGAATATTGCAGTGGATTGCCATTTTCTCAATGAAAAGCTATTTGATGAGTAGGAGAAATACGACCAGGCACCTGCCTGTCAGGAGCCAGAAGCAGAGGAGGCAGAGCTTCAGGTGAGCTGGTCAGTGCTGGTGATGAGGAAGGGCTGAGCTGCTCGTGCACATCGTGAAGAACAATGAAGAGCTGGTTTTAACAAAGTGCTTTGTGAGTTTTTATTTTGAAAAATTCCAGTAGACAATCGGAACTCTGGAACCGGCTCCAGCAGAGATGTCGGGGCTTAGAGATAAAAGTTTAATAGGTGGGCTTTGTATAGGAATCCTGAAGCAGCAGCTTGTTTTTGCCACTGACAGCTGCCACAGGGTCTCCACCTGTCTTATAGTCTCTTTTCACATCTTGACTCTTCCTCATTGACAGCTGGTGTCTCTGCAGCCTCCCCTTGGAGCTGGGGTCGGGGGGGCTTTGTGTTTGCCTGACCAGCGGAACACCGCAGGAGTGACACTGTGACCCACTCATAAAGATGCCCTGTGCCCGCCTCCTTCCAGGAGGCTCCTTGCTCTTGGAAGCCAGCCTCCATGCTGTGAGGAAGCCCAAGCAGCTCCCAGTGAGGTCCCAGTCGTGGCCACTGCCCCCGAGCGCCCAGCCAAGCCATGTGACTCATGGTCCGTGGAGCGTCACTGCCGCCTAGCTCTGTGTGCACCGCAGGTGTGAGAGTGACGCAAGCGGCTGTTCTGTGGAGCACCGAGCGCGCTGATAATGGACATGCACAGGTGTGCGGGAGGACCGTGACGCCAGTCAGGCTGGCCTGGGTTCAAGCTCTTATTCTGCCCCACCCGGGTGCTGCTTTAGTCCTGCTACCCATTCTGTCAGAACCCAAGTTCCCCTGGGCACAACGTGAAGCTCATAATGGCTCTGCAGAGAGATGGCAGGGCCATTAAAAGAGATGCCGCCTATTGATGCCTGATGCTCTGCTGGGTCTTTCTGGTGATTGACAGTGATGCCGTTCCCCAAGATAAGGACGTTTTGTGAGCTCTCTGAAGAAAGGTCACATGGAGAAGAGGTCTCTTGATGATGGGGAGGGAAAGAAGAGTGAAAAGGACAGTTGTGATGGGACAGTCAGAGGACACCGAGGGAACGAAGACCGAGGAGCTTCCTGGGATGTTTGGTGTGAAACACAGGGCAGCTCAGATCAGAAGCCAGAAAGGCATTGGTTTAGGCGGGGGCTGGGCGGGGGCAGTGACTCGTGACATTTAACACAACTGTGCCCACGGCGCAGGGGGCTGGCAGCCTGCGTCCTGAAAGAGAAGCCAGCAGAAGCAGTCTGTGCTCATTTAAGGCCTTCATTTCTAAGCTGTAGGATGTTCTTAAGAGACGTGGGCACTGTTGTAAAGGTGTACATCACCCAGTGAGATTTCAGTTTTCTCACTGTGAGTGGTCCTTCTCTTTTCTCTGGAGATACATTAAGGTGAGTGTTGCTGGTCATCACCCACACAATACCGAGTTTCCCTGTGAACTCGCTTATTCTGTTTATTGCTGTCTCTGTGGATTGTTTCCCGTGTTTCATATTTGCGTTTAAATTCCTGATTCCCCAAATGTCTTACCTGATTATTACTGTAGTTGCACATGTTACTTATACTCTGGTTCTAAAACGAAGAGCAATGGTACAGATAAAGGACTCAGAGACCAACCGCCATGTCCAGAAATAAGGGAAGAGGCTTGCTATTTTAAAAAGCTTTTTATGTTGGAGTAGAGTTGATTTACACTGTTGTGTTAGTTTCAGGTGTACTGCAAAGTGATTTAGTTATACGAGACTGGCTACTTAATAGGTGAAAATGAACGTGTATCATTAGAAACTACAGAGGGATTCCCCATCCCTGGGTTAGTGGATCCAGCCAGTGTGCAATTAATTGGTCAGAAAATATCTACTGCTGTTATCTCAGAGTCTTTCGGCTGAAAGGGATTTCCAGTTACTCAGTTCATGAAAAATGGAGATGGAGACTCAGACAAGGTCCCTGTGCCAAGGTGCAGTGACTTACCCGCTTGCAATGGTTCAGTGACATTGACACAAATAGGACCACGGGAAGTCCACGGTGAAAGCACAGTTTCCAACGGTCTCTTGTCTTACTTTTCTGAAGACTAAATTTTCCAAGATGAGATGCAAAGTCATTTTTAAGCCTTCACGTACAAGGTTTTTAATATTCATTCTCAAACATTTATTTAGTCCTCACTATGTGCAGGGCACTGCATTAGGTGCGTCTTCTAAAATAAGCCATGTGAGGGAATGAAAGATAATTTCTGATTTAAAAAGCCAAATTATGAAAATGTAATATTTATTAGGCACTTGTAAGATAAAAGGCACTTGCTAGAGCATCACCTCTGCCAGCTTTATACCTCTGTGAAATTTCTGGTTTGCTCAAGTTGATATGGGTCTGATGCTAATGGGGACGAGGGCAGGAGTGTAATTCCTGAGAGCCTAGTGTGACAAATGTTAATTTTGACCAATCATGTCTAACACTCGGTAAATGAGTTCTACAGTTGAGGGGAGTGGGGCTGGCAGGGCTGATGGTGGTCTGGGGACCCCCAGGACCAGTGAGGGATGTAAGAGGCGGGAAGAGGAGCTGTGCAGGGTGGGCTCCCAGAGCTTTCCCACCTGGGCACCAGGCAGCAAGGGGGCCGGGAGACAGGACCTGGAGCTGAGAGTGAGGCTGAGTGCATTTGGGGGAATTAACACTTCTCTTCTTCTGAGGGTTCTTTCCAGGCATAGGGAGTTGATAATGCACTCCAGGCCTCTACTCTCCTCCTCTCTCTGCTCCAGGAGAGGTGTCTGATTGGGTGGATGTGTCCTGTCTGGTCCAGATATCCAGAAATACTATCAGTTCAGTTCAGTCACTCAGCCATGTCTGACTCTTTGAGACCCCATGGACTGCAGCATGCCAGGCCTCCCTGCCCATCACCAATTTCTGGAGCTTGCTGAAACTCATATCCATCGAGTTGGTGATGCCATCCAACCATCTCATCCTCTGTCATCCCCTTCTCCTCCTGCCTTCAATCTTTTCCAGGATCAGGGTTTTTTCCAATGAGTCAGTTCTTTGCATCAGGTGGCCAAAGTATTGGAGCTTCAGCTTCTGCATCAGTCCTTCCAATGAATATTCAGGACTGATCTCCTTTAGGATGGACTGGTTGAATCTCCTTGCAGTCCAAGAGACTCTCAAGAGTCTTCTCCAGCACCACAGTTCAAAAGCATCAATACGATCACCTGCCTACAAACACCAGCTCCTTCCTCCCACCCAGATTCATCAGTAGTAAAGGGGTATTCTGGCGCTGGTCAAGTTTAGAACCAACTCAGCAAAGCTGTCATTCTGTACAAGCGACAGGAAGACACACAGACCCTCTTCTCAGCAGACTTGCCTCCGTATTGCTGGGCCTTTGCTATTAGTTGCACTCTTTTTTTTTTTTTTTTTGTCTGCATAGGTCTTTGTTGCAGCATGCAGGCTTTCCTAGCTGCGGTGTGTGGGTTCTCTAGATGTGGGCCCTCTGAGTTGTGGTGCATGGCCTGAGCAGTTACCGCACCTGGGTTTCTCCAGTTGCAGTGTGGAGGCTTAGTTGCTCTGAAGCATGTGGGATCTTAGTTCCCCAGTCAGGGATCAAACCTGCATCCCCTGCATCTGAAGGTGGATTGTTAACCACTGGACCAACAGAGAAGTCCCTGGGCCTCTGCTGTTAATACTGCAATCTCCTGGAATATTTTCAGGTCAAAGTCCCAAATCCCTGGGATTTCTTATGTTCATAGACTAAACCTGTAAATTTAGCTAAGAAAAATGCGTGTGTTTGGGCAAGTGAAGGATGTAGAATCCTCCAAACATTGCCTAAAACAACAACTGGGGCTTGTGACTTAATTTTAATTCACTATGTTGTTAGGCAGGGTCTCTGTGGAGCTATGTGAACACAGGATTTTAGGCCACCAATGAGGGGAGTGAATATTTTCTTCTTTTTTCATTGTCACTCTTGCCACTCTGTTCTGAGCTGGATTGATGTGGATAATGAAGAAACTCACCCTCCGTTTGTGAAGGCATGGAGAGCCTGGGTGAGGGCAGGGGCTTAGGTGCCTGAATGAGGGTCAGGGCGGGTGCTGAATGGCCTCTGAGCCAAACTTCCGAAAGCCTGTTGTCTAGAGTCCCCTGGAGTTTCTCTATTTATTGGTTTCGGTTGCTAAGAAGTGACCATCCTCAGCACTGAGGCTGTTGCCCTTGGCTACACGTTTCTTTGTGGCCATAATCTTACATCACGTGATACCAAACGGGTAGCTGGCAAGGCAGAGATAATGAAATGTCTTCCTGGTGTTGGCCTCCTTTCTCAATCAAAGGGAAGAGCTGACTTTAGTTTAACAACATCCTCCTCCCTGTTAAGTAGGGATTTGCTGTTTGTTCTCTGAGATGTGTCAGTTAAAATCATGTCCCCTGAATTATCTCTTTCTTGATCACGGCCCCTTTCATGGGGTTCCTGGGAGCCTGCCTGGAGGTGGTGCTGTTGTGGATGCGGGTGGCTGTGCTGATCTTCTCAGCCTGGAGAAAGAAAGGCTCCGCAGAGCTGGTGCCTGTTTCAAACTATGTGTATTTTTGTCCCCTCACCACCCCTCCGTCTCCCTGCCCATTGATTCCACAGATTAGATAGTCACATTCAAGGTAGCTGTTGAGTGGATTTGTTTTCCTTTTTATAAAAAAAAAAAATCTTTTAATGAGTTTGTACAATATTGCTTCTGTTTTATGTCTTGGTTTTTCTGCCTGTGGGATCTTAGTTTCCTGACTAGGGATCAAACCTGCACTCCTGCGTTGGAAAATGAAGTCTTAACCACTGGGCTGCCGGGGACGTCCCTGAGTACATTTTAGTTTGCATTTCATTTGCCATCCTCTGGCTCCTTGACTCCTTGATCCTTCCTTTGTTTGTATCTCATCGTCCATTGCGAGAGGAATCTTCAGGTTTTGGTATTTATTTTCAACACAGACACCCTGTGAATTTAAGGAACTTCCTGAGGTGCACCAATAAAATGCTGGGGGAAGGGGTGTCTTTCTGTGTCTTACACCCTGAATCCATTTGCAACTTTTGGTCTCTTTTAAGGCAGTTCTAAACGTGCCCCATGTCTGCTGCTGTTTGAAAAGGCTGTAAAATTCAAGCTACGTGATTATGAATACTATGAAAAAGGTTTTGACAACTTTTGATGGGATTTAATTCAAGTTAAACTCCTCTCATTCAAAATAATAAGCATAATGTTACTTATTATGCAGATGAGGCAGCGAGGCAGATGTTTGTCATCTCAGCGCATTCACTGGGGATTAATAAGTACACAAGCTGCGGGGTTGGGGGGCCTGGGTTCAACCTGGGAATTTGAAAAAGGGCTGAGGAAAGGTGATTACTCGAACTGCTCTGTCCAGTAAAGGGGGTGGGGGCGGGGGGTGGGCAGCAACCACAGGAGGCCATTTACATTTAGAGCAATCAAATGAACTCCAGTGAAAACAAAGTTTCCCGGTCACACGAGCCATCCTGGAGCCACAGTGACCAGCAGCAGCTTATCGAAGAGCACAGACAGAGCACATTTCTGTCGTTGTTGAAAGTCCTGCTGAACAGCACTGCTAAGCACAGGGTCGTTAGAACAGCCAAGGATGCTTGAGGATTTCTCTCCTCAATGGGAACTTTACCTGAAAGTTTCTGGGCACATGTGACGATCTGTGAAGAGCCAAGTGGGAAGGAATTACCATCAGTTTGTAGCTATTGGCGTGCCATCCCCATGGCCCATGGGCTACACTAGAGCTGTGCTTCTCAAACCTGAGATGGGCGGAGCTTAGAGTGCAGAGACGGACCCAGTTGGGCTGGAGTGGTGCCCGAGTCAGCATTCTCATCCATCCCCTGGAGATGCTGCTGCCTCGGTCTCGGAAATGACAGTTGAAGGAGCCCAGATCGACATCACTGGTTCCCAGTCCTGGCTGCGTGTCATAATCAGCTGGGGTCCAAACACCCCTGAGACCTAGAATGCAACCCCAGAGATTCTATTTTAACTTGTCTGGGGTGTAATCTAGTCACTGAAGACTTTTAAAAAGCTCGCCAAGTGATTAAAATTTGAGAACCGTTGATGGAGGTAAAGCAAGTCTATTAGGTCTGAGGACCAGAAACACTGGCCTCATCTGGAAGTTTGTTAGAGATGCAGATTCTTAGGCACCCATCCTGCTGAGTTCTAATCTGCCTTCCAGGGACAGATTACCAGGGACATTTGCCTGGTAATTTCATGTACATTACAGGTGAGAACACTGTTTCAGGTAGCTTTTAAAAGTAACCATTTATTGATCTGTGTACATGTGCTTTAAAAATGTTTTTAAAGCGAATAAGCTGTTAATTTCTAAAAATATTGTGGCGTATAATTTAGTCCATTTGCACACCTAATTATTGTAGCTTTGACTGTCATGGCACAGGCACCAATGGTGGTTTCTGCCTGCATTGTAACAGAAGGTATCAGTCAATAATACCAGCAGAGTGGACACTGGACTTCCACGTCTGAAGTCAAGAATTAACCAAGTTTTTAAGGACTAAGTTCCACAAGTTTGCATTTAACGGTTATTCAGGGTAAAGTAGAAGTCCCCTTTCAGGTTAGTTCATTTTTTGATTTTAGAAAAGTATACACTTCTAATTCATTACCAGAGATATACAGCATAGGTTCATTTTTATTTGATGTAATTTTTCATCATGAAACATTCAGGTCTCAGATCCTTGGTGGTGAGGGGAGAGTAGGAAGGGACTGTAATGTCTTGACCAAAACAAAAATGTGTCTCACATTCTGTTTTTCTTTCCAAGTGGTATTTTAGAGGAACAGTGCCAAAGAATTATGAAGGAGAAAAGCCACCTATGCTGTGTGTTAGATCAGCGCTTCTCAGACTTGATTGGTAGGGACTGTGGTAAGGATCACTTGAAGAAGTTGTGTTAAAATGTAGACCCTGATGCTGTCAGCCTAGGACCGGGCCTGAGACCTAGTATTTCAAACAGTACAGGTGGTGGGACGCTGCTTGTCTGTTCATGACATTTTGAGTAACAAAAGACTAGATGACTCTTCAGGACACCTTCTTGTAAATCTCATTTCAGTGATTCAAAAAATCAAGTGGTCTGGTATAAACAATGGTGATTTTGTTGAAAGTGCTGATTTGCTCACTTGAATCATCCAAAAGAAAGATACCAAAAGGTCAGAATTATTCATAGCCCCATCATTAATGGAAAGCTTATGGGGAAGTGCAGTCATTTAAGGCAAAAGCAAAATAGTAACATAAATACCTCAGATGACTACCAGGGCAAAATTTTCAAAATGTTGGAAGCTGTCTGCAAGCTTGAAGTAGCAATTTACATGCATAATTAGGTGCAATCAACAGTTTTGAAATGTAATATATTTTCTGAGCCCGTATTTACTTATGACAGACGCAAAAAAAAAAAAAAAACTGTGTCCCCAAAAAATAGAAGGGCAGAGAAAGGAAAAATATTTGCCTTTAACAATGGGAGCCTGTACAAGCACTTGCCTAAATCTAGAACAAATTCAGTCGAAGTATTGTATCTTTGTTTTGATTTGCTCTTCATTGAAGTTCACAAACACATTTTGTAAGTAACAAGCATGGAAGAATAATAACCTTCCAGCCAGTTATTCCAGCTCTTGTTGGAACTGACATATAAATTTTTATTTCTGCAACGTAAAAAGAAAATCTGTCAAATTTAGAACTTTGTTGCACAGAATACCACTGACTTTCTTCCTGCCTTCAGAAGGGGCTTCATTCTTTGAAGATCCCAAATATCTTTTAGAATAATTTATAGAAAAAAGATTAATTAAACTGGCAATTTCTTCTTCCTAAATCAAGGTCCTGAGAGGATCACTCGTGGTGAATTTCTATCATCTTACTATTTTCAGTAAAACAGACACTGAGTGTTGCCTATGCCCTAAGGCACTCTGCTAAGCACTTTACACTTCTAATTTACCATTATAAAAATACTATAAGGATTGATTGATTACAATGTACTGGGGAGGAAAGGGAGAGTAAGTGACTTATTAAAGGCAGAAGCTCTATATTTTCTTGGCTGGCACATTATCGCATGAGAGGTCATAATGTCACTTAAAAAGTATAGTGAATGTCAGACTTAAGCAAGCTCGTGTTATTTTGAACAAACTCCCAATTTAGGAAATGAGCTTGAAATCTAATTTTTCATAATTCTGAAGAGAAAGAATAATTTCACCCCTAAACTTTTCTTTTCAAAAAAGCGCGTTCACATTGCATTATCCAGATTGACTGTGTGCACTGATTAAAGGGGCAGTTGGCAACCTACTCCAGTATTCTTGCCTGGAAAATCCCATGGACAGAGGAACCTGACAGGCTACATACAGTTCATGGGGTTGCAAAGAGTCAGACATGACTGAGCGACTTCACTTCGCTGCTGCTGCTAAGTCGCTTCAGTCGTGTCCGACTCTGTGCGACCCCATAGACGGCAGCCCACCAGGCTCCCCCATCCCTGGGATTCTCCTGGTAAGAACACTGGAATGGGTTGCCATTTCCTTCTCCAATGTATGAAAGTGAAAGTGAAGTCACTCAGTCGTGTCCAACTCTTTGCGACCCCATGGACTGCAGCCCACCAGGCTCCTCCATCCATGGGATTTTCCAGGCAAGAGTACTGGAGTGGGGTGCCATTGCCTTCTCCTCACTTCGCTAACTTCTATCATATTTAAAGTCAGAGATGAAGCAATTGCACTGAGGGATAAGACATAATATGTCCTTGTGTAACTGCCACTATTTGGACGGTATGTCTTGAAATTGTCAAAGTTGTCTTTAAGTAATGCAAAGCAGTCACAAGACAACTTTCCAGTTTCAGGAGGCGAGCATAGTCTGTGATACATCATATACAGGGTTGGGGTTGGTGGGGGAAGCTAAGCTCTGCTTCGAAATGCACGGAGAGTTCATTATCTGCTGATCATGTGGGGGCATTATGGAACTCAAAGCCCAGAACAATAGCTCTATTTACTATTAAACAGCTTCTTAATAATCCTACTTCTCTCTACAGCTTCTGGAAGGCCCCTTCTGCGCGTGCAGAGTCGCCTTGGCCTTGGCAGTTCCTGTGGAGTTGTAAACTGCTCCCCAGGACCAAGGCGTGTTCAGCGTGGAAGTCATCCTAATCAGCTGACTGTCGGTGAGCCCCGCTCTAAGAATTCCTAAGAATATCCTTGTCCTCCCCATCTGTCTCTCTAGATTTACAGATGCAGCACACCGCCCGGCCCGGGGTCCCCGCCCCTCGGCGGATCCCTGCCTGGGGACGGGCGCCCTTCCAGCGCAGAGGGGTGACTGGAAGCTGGCGCCCACGGGGGCACCTGGCGGCCAAAGCCCGGCCGCGACCCCTCGCCTCTCTCTCCGCACACCCCCTGCCCCCACGACCCTCCCATCGCCCACCCCTCCGCTGCAGACCTTTACGTGGCATCAGGCTAGCCGCCAGACTCGCGTCCTCGCCCTGGGCGCGGGACCTCACCCCTCGCGGGTGCCGCCCGCGACCCACTCGAGGCGAGGGTGGGTGGACTGCCGCCTGGCCTCTGCCACCGCCGGCCGGTCCTCGCCCTCCAGCGCTGAGGGCGGCTCGGGGCCACGGAGCGCGGGGATGCTCTGTGCGCGCGAGGGGTGACCCTGGGGCCACGCGCGGCCGCGGAGGGAGCGAGGGGGGGGCCCAGGCCCCCGGGGCGGCGGGGCTCACAGGGGTTGGGGTGGGGGCCCTGGCCGCCAGCCCCCCGCCGGCTCCCCGCCTCCCAGGGCTCCGCCGTCGCCCGGCACGGGTCGCCGAGCCCTGCCTGCCTCGCCCGGAGAGGGCGGGGTGAGGGGTCGGAGCCTGGTCGGCGGGCGGGGGTGGTGGGTTTCACTTACACCTGCCCGGCCCCTCTCCTGTCAGTTTCGCCAGCAGGTCCCGGAGACGCGATTGTTCTTCCAGTAACTTTGTTCCGAGGCGGAGGGGAGGGGAGACGCCGAGAGGCCCCCGGAGAGGCTGGAACGCGCCGAGGATCTGGAGGCCGGGCTGGGCGCGCGGCTGGGAGGCGTCGCCACCGCCGGGATGCGCTCGGCTTAGCGGGACTGCCGGGGGCGCCCGAAGGCCACCACTCCGAGGACGCGCAGCCCCCGCTGCTCGCGCTCCCCGGGCCGGCGCTGCCGGTGCCCGAGCCAAGCGGCGAGCAGAGCTGCGGGGCGCGCGGGCGAAGGCTGGCGGGAGGAGGGCGCGCAAGAGGCGGCCCCTCCTCGGCGAGCCATGCGTGCCGCGGGCAGCTAAGCCGCCGCCGGGCGCCGCTGCCAAGTCTGCGCTCCGCTTTTGTCTTGCCCTCCAGTGAATGGGAAGATGGAGATGGATGTGGAGGGAGTTTCTCCGCGCCCGGAGCCCATCCCCCGCTCCCAGGGGGCTGGAGGAGCCTGCCAGGCGCCGTCACAGCCGCCCCAGCCCCAACCCCAGCCCCCGCCGCTGCCTCCGCAGCATCCGGCTCCGGATGAACCGCCCGGCGAGAGTGCCGGCGGCGCAGAGGACAGCGACGATCCCGAGGCGAGACCCAGCGGCGACAAGGGCGAGAGCAAGGTAGGTCCCCGCGTTGGCGCTGTGACACCTTGTGAACAAAACCAAGACGCTCTGGTAATAGCTGTCACTTTAACCCCTCCACTCCCCCACCCCCTCTCTCGTCCAGGTGGGGGTGGCAGTGGGGGCTGCAGATGTGGGGAAGGCGTGAGATGATGGGGGATCGCTGGGTGAGAGTGACTTTCTGACCTGGAAGGCGTGTGCAAAGTCCGTCCTGGTTTCTGTAGTCAAGTGTTTGTGCAGAGAAAAGTCTCCAGGTCCAGGCGATGTGATGCCAGGCAGGGCGCAGCATCCCGGGAGAGCGGGGTTGAGGACCGGTGCTTGCCCACACCGTGTAGCCAAGGCTTGTGCGGATGATCTAGGTCAAAGCGAAGCGTGTTTTCTGGAGCTGCCAAGTGCTTCCGAGACTCCTTGTAGGGAGGTGACATCAACCTAAAGATGACAACGGTGGGAGCAAAGTTTGGCTCTTCTGCAGAAGGGAGAGCTCTGCCTCACCCAGCTCTAAGCTAGAGGTCCCGCTTTGCTCCTCCCCTGGCATCCTCGTGCCTGGGAAGGGCAGGGACCAGGGGCCTGGCGGCAGGTGAGCCCTGGACACCTTTTGTAGCCCTGCTGTGTCATTGTAGACCCAGGGATAGAGGCTACTGACTGTGGAGAGAGGAGCTCCAGGAAGAAATGTCTCAAATGCTCTTCTCTGGTGCGGATGTTTTTTCCTGTTGAAAAAATTGTAAAGGAGAGAAAGTGGCATAGAAAATAATGCCTTGGGGTAACGTTCTTAGAGTGTAGTTCCAGCTTGGTCCCTGAGCAGGGTGTTCTTTCTCCATGCACGCTTGGAGTTGAGTTTTGTGAATGCTGGTGTCGGCCAGTCGTGTCTCGGCAAAGTCTGTACATGTGTTTCTTAATACATTTTGAAAGTGGCTGCGAATGTTGGGGAAAAGTTGGTTCAACAAATTAGAATATTGGAACCAAAGAGGAGTCAGTGGAAATACTTTCTAACTGTGGCTCACTTGAGGAAGTGTTCAAGAAAACAGCCCCTGTTCCTGGTGAGAAAAGAACTCAAGTCATGATGTGTTCCTCCTTGGAGATTGCCTGGGCTTTGGTTGCACCTTTCCGAAGGTGTGAGTGGACTAAACAACATCCAAAATATGCTGGGATCACATTGGATGATGCCTCTCTGTACTTGGAGACTGGTTCCCCTTAACGGGATTTTATTCACACATCTTCAAAATTTTGTTTTGCATTTGGATTGCTGAGCTAAAGCTTGAGATTGTGGTTTATCTAGCAAAATCTATATTGTAATTTAACATGACATTCTCCCAAGGAGCTGGCATTTGAACACACTCTAGACTGGGCCGGGGTGATGCGTGTAGGAGTTACATTGCTGAACTATGAGGAATTTTAATATTCTAATGTCCTCAGCTTTTCAGTCACATTTGATTTGATGAATATCTAATTCTGTCATGACTGCATGTTTACCACATGAAATGACTGTGCTCAGTTTCATGAAATAACCATAACTGAGTAGCGTGTTATCTAATTGAACTGTAAGTCTCTTTGCAATGTGGGCAGTCATTAAAATATACAGCCTGTGTTGCCATTTCCACGGTGCTGGTTCATATGCCCTGAGCATGAGAAATTCCTGCCATCAGCAAAAAATCTCTGCTTATTTGTTTCCCTCTGGTGCACCACGCAAGCTGTATGATGTTCTGTGGGTTGTGGGGAGTGAGGAAGCCCATGCATGATATATGCTAGAGTAGGTGAAGAGAGGATGGAAAGTGGGTTGATTACATGTCACTAATTAGCATGTGCAGAAATTTGAGTATTCCACTGATGTGACTGACTTTCTGTATGTCTGCAATTTCTTGTGGTGGAAACACTTTTTTTTTTTGCCTCCAGGTGTTTGCCTTAAAAAATCATGTTGCCTTCCTTCTCTTTACCCAGAAATCAGCTGAGTTAACCCTTCGCTACTATCTGCTACTCTCCTACCAGTCCTTCTAAGATCTGAGGATGGTGGCTGTGTATCAGACTTTAATAACTAACTCTTTCTGTCTTTGATGTCTACTAAGGCAGGTTATACATTGATTTTTCTTAGCAAATCCTGGTTTCATTAGCGGGAAGCATTTTTAGGTGTCTGATCAAATTATTCTGCTAAGATATAAATGGAAGACAAACTAGGATAAAGTGGAATGTGGTAGCTGCTGGGGTGAAACTGGGGAGACAATCACAGTAGGATTTAAACACAGTAATGT
Source organism: Cephalophus harveyi (assembly GCA_006410635.1). Lineage (NCBI taxonomy): Eukaryota > Metazoa > Chordata > Mammalia > Artiodactyla > Bovidae > Cephalophus > Cephalophus harveyi. The sequence goes on from SJYT01082756.1 coordinate 16,547, forward strand.
ACAAATATAATGTATTGGATGGTTATTTTTGCTTCTCGTTCATGAATGTAATAAATGAATTTTGAATACTGTATTATTTAAGTCTCCCTCCACCCCCAAAGTGCAGGGCATTTATTTCAAGATCCTGGTTTGGGGCCATGCTTTTATTTTCTCCTGAGTTTACCCCAGTTGTCTTCTTGGAAGTCAGAGCTTCATGCCAGACCTGCTTGTCTCCGAAATTGCAGGTTCAGGTCATACGTCCTCTGAAAGTCTCTGAAATAGGAAGGAAGGTTAGAAAACTGGATCAGTCAAGGATTTTTTGCACCAGAGTTCATGACGTGATGGGTGCTTTCTGCTTCTAGAATAACAAGGCCTGATTCCTCTCTAGCAGCTGCTCTTCAGGGAGATGCTGTGGCAGCTGCATGCTGTGTATGCTCTGACTCCACGCATTGGGGAGGACCCTAAATCAGGCAGTCCCCTGGCCTTGAAGGCAGGCTTACCTTGAGCCCTGGAAAAGGCAGTCTCCTCTTCTGGTGATGACGTCCAGAGATAAAGCGGTGAGCCCTGTGGGCGCCTGGGGAGAGGTTTCCTCAGTCATCACCTCAAGAACCTCTTCCTCGTGTCTGAAAGGAGTTTCCCTCACCTGGGCAAGCTCTTTTCTTCCAGTCTTGCAGATGAAGATTAAGCAGTCCCTCTCCTTGAGTCAGAGACCTCCAGGTCCTTGAAAGTGTTCTCAACTCTGGATGGGACCATTCTCAAGACTTTCTTGCAGAGTTTCCTTAGGCTATCACGTTCCATTCCTTTAGTAGCTTTTAAAACCTTTCTGAAATGCTTTGCTTGTGCTCAGTAACTCTGGGATAGGTATTTCCCAAACTTTGTTTGGAAATGTTTCTTGAAAATTTCCTTGTATTGAGGACTAACCCCCTGGGTTTCTTACTCCATCCGTGTTACCAAGTTGCTTTCACAAATCTGTGGGTTCTTCCACTGACCCCAGGGGAGTGGTATAAATGATCCTTTCTTGTCTGCTTTGGCTTCATGCAGTCCTCTCTCACCTCACTTCTCTCTCTCTCTTCCCCACACACAAACCATTTACTGTGATGTTCTCTATAGAAGTGTGTATTTATGGCACTGCTATGAGATATCCTGACCAAAGTCTTCTGTGTTCAGCTCTCATTAAAGGCTTGGTGTGCAGGAAGTGTTATTCTTGTAATTTGGACTGGAGAGATCCATGCTATTGCTCCCAGTGATACTTCACTGATGGACATAACCCAAGATGCTCACCTTCCTGCATCCCATCAGTGACACTGACCTAAATCGTCAGTCTCACAGAGGATGCTGTCGGGAGTCTGTGATCCAGTCCATTTTTTAGAGCCTTTTGTTTCGAAATAATTTATAGGAAAGTTGCAAAGATAAGACCAGGAGTTCCCTGTACCAACCTTCCCTAATGTTCATATCCTACTTAATCATGACCTGTATATTACAATAAAGAAATTAACAGGAGTGCGATACTGTTAGCTAATCTCGTCCAGTTTTGTTGAATGAATGTGTAACATGTTGGTGTTTTTCATTCTATCCTCCTAGGACTTGAGACTTTTTATTAAACAGTTGGAAGTTTCTTTGAAGGGGTATTTAAGAGCTAGGTTTAGCCTCAGGTTAACCGTTTGCCCTGTTCCCGGCAGGGAGGATCAGCTCCTAGAGTCCTAGGCTGAGGTCCCTGGGCTCTGCACTGCATTGCTCTGAGCCCTGTGGGAGTTACAACTTTGGCAAAGCTCTAGAGTGATGTGCACCTGTGGGGAGTGATAGTCTGCTTCTCTGTTTTGTCCTAAAAAGCATTCCTGCTCCTGGTAAGACAGGGTTTGTCAGTACACAGAGGACAGCAGAGTCTCAAGTGGCAAGTTGAGAAGAGGCAATTGATAAAATCAGGACAGTTCACTCTGATGTTTAACCCCGTGGGTGTTTGCTTCTGGCAAGAAAAGTAGTGGAAGCCTTCTCTTTTCTGCCTTGTACCCGCCAGGAGAACTCTGATTTCAAGCACAGAAGCAGAAACCTGCCCGTATTAGGCAGGATACCACTGTGATAATTGTGGGCTTTCTGATGAAGATTGAAATCACAAAGACCACATTTGATCTTGGCTCTGTCTTTCACTAGCTACTAACCTCAGAGAAGATCCTACTTTTTAAACATTTTTTTTAAAAAATATGTATTTATTTTTTTTATTTTGGCTGTATTGGGTCTTAAGTTGTGACATGTGGAATCTAGTTCCCTTACCAGGGATGGGACTGTGACCTCTGGCATTGGGAACATGTAGTCTTAGCCACCAGACCACCAGGGAAGCTCTCAATCCTACGCTTTTTAAATCTGTCTCTTCATCTTTAAAATAGGGTAATAATAGTGCCCACACTGATGGTTACTGTATGGGTTAAGTGAGATAAAACGTAAAGTTCTTGATTCAGTGCATCATAGCTACTGATTGCTCAGCATTTATTATGATGGTTATTATTGCTGTTGTGGTCCATGGATCTGAAGAGGAGAAGGAGGAGTTGGGGCCAAGTTCATGTAGAGTTTTCGGTTTCCCAAAGGGTTGTGGGACTGGAAATGATACAGACATGCTGTTCTACAATCACACTGGTTTCTGACTCTGTGGATCTTGAGGTATTCCCCAGTCTTTTCCTGGTGGGCAGGACTCTGGAAAGAAGTATCCGTTATCCTGTCTTGTCGACAGACTGTGAGTCTCTCATCAGGAAAGCCAAGGAGGACCAGGAGGGGTGATCCTGGCTCCTAGCCCAGGTCCCAGGGGTACATGCAAGACAATGATAGAGCAAGTGGGTCTTCTGGCTTTTACTCATTACATTTGTGGTTTCTTAGAAGAAGTAGGTGGCAAATTTTAAGGCTTAAAGAAATAATTGAGATGAAAAGTTGTACCTTTTAGGACTCTTTGATTGCAAGCAACAGAAACTGACTTTAATTTGAGCAAAAAGGTATTTTATGGTAAGATTGCAAGATAATCAGGGGATCAAAGTAAAAGTGATAAAACTGATTTTGGGGAAATCCTGAAGCCAGGGACTCTCAGAAGCTCCAAGTAATAGAGGATGATGAATGGTCTCCTGAGGGCACAGACATAAGAAGAGTAAATTCCAACTTTTTTTTTTTTTCCTTTCTGTCACTCTGATGAGCAGAATCCATGGAAAGTTGTCTAACAGGCCTTCCTCAGGTCAGATATTAGCTTCTCGGGGATAGTGGGTATCCATATAAGAGGTTCTGGCAAATTGTATCCTTTGGAAGGGATAGGGTTCATGGGGTAAAAATCAAGAAACTGTTACCTGACCCAGAGGAATGGACATGAGGGGCAAGACAACCAGTGTAACTTCTCTTTGGGCAGAGAGTTGGGGGGAGGGAAAGGGGCAAGAAGAGAAGGGAAAAAAAGAGAGAAATAGAGGGAAAGAGAAAAAGAGAGCCAGACAGACAGTGAGCTTATCCAAGAACCTGGAATTGTTTTTTGCATTGATTTCCTAAACTCCAATACTTTGGCCAACTGATGTGAAGAAACTGACTCATTTTAAAAGACCCTGATGCTGGGAGAGGTTGAAGGCAGGAGGAGAAGGGGGTGACAGAAAATGAGATGGTTGGATGCCACTACCCACTCAATGGACATGAATTTGAGCAAACTCTGGAAGATAGTGGACAGGGAAGCCTGGCCGGCTACAGTCCATGGGGTCACAAAGAGTTGGACACGACTTAGCGACTGAACAAGAACAATTTGAAAAGAAAATACAGGGAAAATGTTGCAATCTGTTGCTTACATACAGGAAGAGGGGGGCAGAGGACTTGCCCCTTATTCTGATTTGCCATATGAGACCCCCAGAATTAGGAAACTGAATTGCAGTGGGTGGCCTCCCACGTTTTTCCAGGTGGAAATTTGAGGCCCATAACAAGTGACTTGCTCAAGCACAGAGCTGGCACTTGACGACCCTCTAGTCTAAGACATGGTATCTGCTTCTGAAATTCAGAATTCTTAGTTTTCTCCACTAATAAAATGAAATTAATGATGCATTTCCCATCTGCTGAGCAGATAATCTGAGGATGAATGTGATGTAACTCTGATGTTTTAAAACGTAGACCTGCCATGGAACTCTCATCTCTACTAGAGTGAATATATTATCGTGTTTTCATCTGCCCTCAAGTTAAAGCAGGTTGGTTTCCTACTGAAATCCCTCCAGCTTTCTCTTTGACTGAGAATCTACGTGTCCCGGTCTCTCTGTCCTCACATTTGGACCTTAGTTCCTGCAGGAGGAGGCACCCTGGACTGTGTGTTTCTCACTGTTGTGACAGATGTGGGGGAGAGCTGTTCACTCCTGGGCACACTCACTGTTCCAGCACCAGGCCTGGCACACAGTGGGTACCCAGCGAATAGCTGTCTGTGACTCCTGATGGGGCGTGTCCATTCAGCACATCGAGCCCTTCCTTAGATGCTGGGATTGCAGAACTGAAAGAGAGAAAGCCATAGCTGCACGGAGGCAACACACCTGTCCCCAGCCCCTGATGCTCCGAGGAGCTGAGTGTCAGCAGAAAGGCGAGAACAGGAGCCGCTGTGACAGGCTGCGTGGAACGGAGTCTTGGAGGGGAAGCAATGCGGGAAATGTAGGAAGGGTGTCCACTGTCAGAAGGGCTGAGAAAGGGTCAGAAACTCTGCACAGGATCTGCGCAGGCATAGCTAGAGGTGTGTTTCTCGTGGAGGCCTGTGATGGCAGCGGAAAGTTGGGATCCCCTCTGGTTAAGAGTGAGTTGAGAGTGCATGCTTGACTCTGTCTCCCTCCCCGAGGTGGGAATTTAATGGATCCATACATTAGAAGGAATTGAGACAGAATTAACTCCAGTTTATTGCTTGACAAGGGCTTCCCTGGTGGCTCAGACGGTAAAGAATCTGCTTGCAGTGTGGGAGGCCTGGATTTGATCCCTGGGATGGGAAGAATCCCCCTGGAGAAGGGAATAGCTACCCACTCCAGTATTCTGGCCTGGAGAATTCCATGGACTGTACACTCCATGGGGTGGCAAAAAGTCAGACATGACTGAGCAACTTTCACTAAGGAGAGGACATTGCATCATTGCCTGAATAGAAGACATAGCACAAGAGCTATTAATAATAAATGGAATTTATTTCGGAACAGGGTAGCCTTTCTTGGGAAGGAATAGGTAAAGGCTTCCCCCAGCACAGTGCCCACCCCCCCAGCCTTGGCTCTCAGGTCCATCCCCTCCCGCCAGATGTGTATAAGAGACAGCCCCTCCTGGGCGTGTTTACACAGGCTCTGCTCCACGCAGGGCCGGCCTGGCTGCAGAGTTTCTGGGGAGGCAGGGGGCAGGGACTTGGGGCCTTAGTCACCATCGTCAGCATCACCTCATCTCACTTCCCATGAGGGACCAGGCCCGGCTCCTCCAGACTCAGGGCTGCCTCCCAGCTCTCAGGTCCGTCCCCTCCCGCCCCGCCCCCTGGCCTTACTGTCTGCACCCTTTGTGGCCCTCTGTGCCCTGGTGCTCGAGGACTGGGCACTGCTGGCATGCACGGGTGGTGGTCTATGCTCATGGAGGAGGTACTTTTACTGAGATACCCTTCCTTTTCTCCCGGTGCAGTTTTGGTGCAGTTAAATCGGTGGGAAGGGGGTCCCTCAGAGTAGGACACTGTCTTATGCATTTTTAAAAGTTCCTTGAAGCAAGGCAGAAACATTCCTGCGGGCATGGTCGGTGCAGCCGCTCTACTGGCTCCTTTTTCACTAGTGAGGCCATTCCACACATCATTAAGATAACGTGTTGCCCTATCTGAGCAAGTAGCTGGGTGGAAGGAGACTGTGAGACACCGACCAGTGAGTGGCCTGTTTTCTTGGTTTGCTTTCCCAGTAACTGAAGGCCCAGGTCATGTCCCTTCACCAAAACCGGTGGCAGGTCGGCCCACCCGTCCTTCCCAGGCTCCCATCTCACCCTCTCCCCAGGCTTGCATTCTCCCGCCCCAGGTCAGATCTCCTGTATTTCACAATCCACTTTCTTTTCTAAAGAAATATGTATTTTTGTATTACTTTTCTGAAAGTGATCAGCTGGCTTTTGAACATTGATCTACCTCTGGGTGCCCTGGGTCTGCATTGCTGTGTGTAGGTTCCCCTGGTTGCCGTGAGGCAGGGCTGTTCTCTGGTTGTGGTGTGCAGGCTTCTCATTGTGGTGGCCCCTCTTGTGGAACGCAGTCTCTAGAGCGTGTGGGCTTCAGTAGCTGCAGCTCATGGGCTCAGTAGCTGTGGTGCATGAGCTCAGTTGCCACGCAGCATGTGGAATCTTCTTGGCCCAGGGATCAAACCCATGTCCCTTGCATCGGCAGGCAGATTCTTAACCACTGGACCACCAGAGAAGTCCTGGCTTAATTTATAGACAGTAAAATTCCCTGATATCTCAATCATATACCCTTTTAAAGTGTACAGCTCAATGAGTTTTGACACGTGTTACATCTGTGAGGGGCTTCCCAGGTGGCACTAGGGGTAAAGAACCTACCTGCCAGTGCTATAGTCCATGGGGTCACAAAGAGTCAGACACGACTGAGCAACTGAGTGCATATGCGTGCACGCACACACACACACACACACCCCACCACACCACCCCCCCCATGAAGCCACCACCCCAAACAGGATGTGGAAGGTTTTTGTTGCCTTCAAAGGGTTCCTGTGTGTCTCTCAACAGATAATTCCTTCACCCCACAACATTATGAAAATTATGACATTTTCTGTAATTTCACATGAAGTCAAATAGTGTGCAGTGTTTTCATCAGGCTTCTTTTGCTTCATAAAACGTATCTGACCGTCACTCACCTTGATGTGTATCAGCGGTTGCTTTTGCTTACCGGGTCTTATTTTGTTGTATGGATGTATATTGTTTATCCATTCACTTGTTGATGGATATTTGGGTTCTTTACAGAATTTTGGCCTTTATGAATAAACCTCCTATAATTTTTTTTTTTTTAATGGGCCATTGATTTTCATTTCTCTTGCGTGAATTCCCAGGAGTGAGACTGCTGAGTTTTGCGTTAAGGGTGTTTATAGGAAGCTGCCAATCTCTTCTCGTGAGCAGCTGTTCAAAGCGTGCTGAGACCGTGTGTTCCCACCATCCGGTTGGGATGAGTGAGAGTTCCAGTTGCTTCGCATTACTGCCAACACTTGCCTTTGTCAGTATCTTTAATCTTTGTCCTTTCAGTAGCTGTGTAATGATGTCCCACTGTGGCCTTAGTGGGTATTCTCCTATTAACTGATGATGTTGAACAGCGACTGTGCCAATTTGTCATCTGTAGCTTTCTTTAGGGAAAAGTTTGTTCCAATCTTTGGCCTATTTTTTTAAAAAGTTGTTTGTATTCTTATTATTGATACAATCTATTGTTTTCACATAGGTTTAGGCTTCAGACTGGAGAAGGAAATGGCAACCCACTCCAGTACTCTTGCCTGGAAAATTCCATGGACAGAGGAACCTTGTAAGCTACAGTCCACGGGGTCGCAAAGAGTCGGGCACGACTGAGCAACATCACTAGGCTTCAGAAACCCTGGTAGAAATCTGAGGAGCTTACAAAGCAAGGGACATTTTTGAGTTTCTTGATGAGTTTCTTGGTGAGCTGCCGTTTACTGGGCATTTATCCAGTGCCAGTCATGGAGGAGGGTGGGCTCACATCGGGTCATCTCATTCCAGACTCCATAGCAGTCCTGTGAAATAACTGTTATTAGCCCTGAGGTTGCACAGCTAGGACATGGCTAAGGAAGACCTTAAATTTAAGTCTACTGACCCAGCTGTTCCTCTTCACCAGGTGTGACTCCAGGCTTTCGCCACAGTTTTCCGCTAGTTTGCCAGCCCTGTGTGCTTGCACTGCTCTAGATGCTGTGAAAGCAGCCCTCGGGTGAAATGACAGTCACCACTGACATGCAAATCAGGACGTTGAGTTGAGGGCAAAAGAACTCCAGGTTTTCAGTCCTGAAAAAGTCCTTTCACGTCTGCATCTCCATTGCTGACCATGTATGGCAGAAATGAAGCCAGTTTGTAAAGCAGCTATTCATCAATTAAAAATAAATAAATTTTTAAAAATAGTAAAAAAAAGAAAAAAGTCCTATCCACATCATAAGGTGGAAGAATGAGTGTTCTCCAGACATCTCTGTCAGCTGTGGACACCCAGGGGGCCAGGGTAAGGCTAACCCCTGGGATATCAGAGCTTACTGCAAACCCCAGTTTTGTTTCTTGGGCAAACCCTGCGAAGGCTCTAGTTTGGATTCTCTTATCAGTAAAGATGATGGAGAAGCCCCCTTACCACACAGCTGAGTGTTGTGAGGATTGAATCAACCAGAATAGACCAACTTGCTCCATTCCAGGAAACCCCGGGTTCCAACTGAACTGGGATGGTTGGTCACCCCAATTACACACGCCTTGTAGAGCGTGCAGGTCCAGACAGGCTCTTGGAGATGTCACTGTTGAAAGGGCTTTGGGGCATCCTCTCCATGGGTAGGAAAATGACTCATGGCATTTTGGAAGTAAGGAGGCCTGTGAAGGATTCCAGGTCTCCACATGGGCTGAAACAATAGTTTAAAGCGAGGCTGTGGGTTTAAATTGGATGAACAGCATCACCTTTCTGAGTAAGTGGCTGTAGAACTTTTCAGGGCAGCTCCCCAAGGCCTCCAACCAGGAAGTCATTGTGCTTTGGAAAGTGAGCCCAGAGGTCTTCCTGGCTGGAGGACCGAAGGCTCTTTTGAGGTTTGCCTTCTCCAGCAGGAAAAAAAAATCACCCCAACAAATGATTTCTCAAAATACTGCGTGGTTGCAAGGGTTTGTGTCGCAAAGCATCAGACGTGGTATTTCCCCAAAGGGCCTCAGTAGGAAGGGGCTGCCCTGCTTCAGAAGACCTGGGACTTGGGTGGTGTGCCCCCGGGCCTTGCCTCCGCCCTTCTAACTGAGCTCTCAAACACTCACGTTTTCTTTGCGCCTCAGGGTCCCCAGCTGTGAGGTGGGAATAAGTTTTACTTTTCTAAGAACTGTCTGAACTAGAAACTCCAATTTGATAGTACTGGGGCAAAACCTTTTGTAAACTCTTTCACAAGTCTGAGTGTGTATGTGTGTGTCTCTGGTTTTGTGGGATAAACGTTTCCCCCGTGATTTTCTGGGACCCTATCTATTTAAAGAACTGAGCAAAAAGGTAATCCGTTAGAGTCATAGGTGCTGGGAATCGAGGTCCCGGGGAGTTTGTGGTCTTCCTCGGGGGGTGCCTCAGGGGGCACCGGGTGCTCAGGTGACGGGGGTCCTTGGGGCTGGGTTCGGGCTGCAGTGTTCCTCTGGGACATCACTAAAAAAAAATTTATGGAAGTATAGTTGATTTACAATGTTGTGTTAATTCATTATGTACAGCAAAGTGACATTAGTCGCTCAGTTGTATCCAACTCTTTGTGACCCCATGGACTGTAGCCTGCCAGGCTCCTCTGTCCATGGGATTCTTCAGGCAAGAATACTGGAGTGGGCTGCCATTCCCTTCTCCAGGAGATCTTCCCAACCCAGGGATTGAACCCAAGTCTTCTGCATTGCAGGTGGATTCAGTACTGTCTGAGCCACCAGGTAAGCCCCAGTTATACATATATATATATATTTTTTTTTTTTCATGGTCTTCATATTTTTATTATGGCTTATCACAGGATATAAACCATGGTTGGTACACTATATAGCATAGGGATATAGTTCCCTGTGCTATACAGTAGGACCTTGTTGTGTATCTGTTTTATATATAACAGTTTGCATCTGCCAATCCCAGACTCCCAGGGCTTTCTCCCCCTGCCCGCCCCTGTCTCCTGGCAGCCACAGTCCACTCTCTGGGTCTGTGAGTCTGTGTCTGCTTTGTAGCTAGGTTCACTTGAGTTGTGTTTTAAATTCCACATTTAAGTGATATGATATGGTTTCTGTCTTTCTCTGTCTGACTTACTTCACTTAGGATGGTGATCTCTAGTTGTGTGCATGTAGCTGCAAGTGGCGTTACTTCATTCTCTTTGCTGGCTGAGTATTATTCTGTTGTGTGTGCTTCCCGCATCTTCTTCATCTGCTCATCTGTCAGGCATTTAGCTTGCTTCCATGTCTTGGCTGTTTTGAATAGTGCTGTGAACATAGGAGGGCATATATCTTTTCAAATTACAGTTTTGTCAGGATATATGCCCCAGAGTGGGATTGCTGGATCACATGGCAACTCTATTTTTAGTTTTTTGAGGAATTGGGTTGGAATTTAGTTTTTTGAGGAATTGGGTTGGAATTTGAGGAATTGGGTTGGAATTTAGTTTTTTGAGGAATTGGGTTGGCCAAAAAGTTCACTCAGGTTTTCCTGTAACATCTCGTGACAATCCTGAATGACTTTTTTTGCCAATCCAGTATTTTGGATGTGCCAGTCCATAGTGGCTATGCCAGTCTGCCTTCCCACCAGTATGTAGGATGGGTCTCTTTACTCCACAACCCCCTCCACCTTTCATTATTTGTAGACTTTAAATGGTAGCCATTCTGACTGGTATGAGGTGGGACCTCATTGTAGTTTTGATTTGTATTTCTAATAATTAGCAATGTTGATCATACATTCTTAGTTGTATCATTAGCTATTTAATATAAACCATGAAGACAGATGAGGCCTGTCTTTTTCATAGCTATTTCTCCAACCCTAACATAGTACATTCCATAGTACACTTTCTGAATGATGTCAGCCTTGCCTTGGGAGTAGGCACTCAATAATGGCTAGCTGTGGTGGCTGGCAAGATGGAGCTGGTGTAGTCCTTGTCCTGGGCTGACAGCTTTCCTCCAGAAGCCTCCTCCTTGTCCCCACCAGACCCTCAGTCCTCAACACAGCACCCTCGCCCTTATTTTCTAGACCTGCATTATCCTATATGGCTGTCATTAGACTATATGTGGCTATTTCCATGTGAATGTAACTAGAATAAAAAATTCAGTTCTTTATCTGTTAGCACACTTCAAATGCTCAAAAGCACTAAGTCTAATGGCTACAATGTTGGGCAGTGAAGACAGAGGACATTTCTGTCCTTGCAGGAAGATCTACTGAACAGCAGTGTGGTAGAGGATGACTGTACCTCTTCTGGCCCAGCCTGTTTCACCGAAATCCCTCTGAAATGCTCTGAAAGCACTCTTTCAACAGGGATGCAGATTTTACGTACAGCTTCCTGGGGTTTGCTTTAGGTTCTTGGTGAATTGCTTGTAAATTGTTTCTGAGCTACTTGTATTGTTGTGTATAGAGGCTGCTCAGAGCCAGATCTCATTCGAAACCTTTGACTCATGGTTTACAATTTTTACTCAGGTGTTCCAGTAAATCTTGGTATTTGTCCCCGGCTGTTACAGAAAACAGTCTCTGGTATGTGGCTCCAAGAGATGGTTTTTCTATTATCCAGGTTCAGAGCCATTATTAGTGGGCAGCTGAACCACACTAACACTTCCTTTTTGCCATTTACTGATGACTGTTCTCACACTATGGGGTTATTGCAGTGGTACTTGTCAGAATACACAGGCAGAGAAATCCAGCGTCATTACAGAGCTCCTATGTTTGCAACAACTATTCAGGGAATAATCTCCAAATTATGTAATGGATTAAGAGTGCTAATCTTTGCTTCCCTTGTGGCTCAGCTGGTAAAGAACCTGCCTGCAATGCAGGAGACCTGGGTTCGATCCCTGGGATGGGAAGATCCCCTGGAGACAGGAAAGGCTACCCACTCCAGTCTTCTGGCCTGGAGAGTTCCATGAACTGTTTCATGGGGTCGCAAACAGCTGGACATAACTGAGTGACTTTCACTTCACAAGAGTGCGAAGTTCCAGAGTTACACCCTTACAGTGTCCTGTTCGTCTGTCTCACCCAGCAAAATTCCAAGTACATTTTGATTACCAGTGGCTTTAAGGATGGGCAGATAAGGAAAAGAGGGCATGAATTTTGAAACTCGGATGAAGGCTACCTTTTTAGCTGCTTTTCTAATGCTGTTTCTTCTTTCATTCTTGAGTGAGAAAAGGGGTCTTTTTGAGGTTGGAGGATGGACTGGGGAATTGTTCCTAAAGACTCAAACACGGGGCTGCTGTGCCTTTGTTTAGCACATCCCAGGAATATCAGCAAGAAGTGAGTTGGGAAGCGGCCTCAGAGAGGACTTGGTGCTTCTGCTCCTTGTGACCTAGGATGACAATTTGAATGAGCCCTGGAAGTGATTTAGAACTCTTCTTATTTACACATGCAGCTTGCTGGGAGGCCCCTGGGCTCCACAGTCAGAAGGTGGCAGAGCCTAGAAGCAAGGCGAGGATGCGAGTGCTCCCCTCTGTCCAAGGGCCAGTGTGCGAGGGCATAGCTAAGAACAGAAGTGCAGGAAGAAAAAGGCACACGTCTGTCAGTAATAACAGCACCTCTTTGGTATTTTTAGGTACTATTTAAGCAAGTACTAAAATCACAGAGGTATAGGAGGGTTGATACATTTGCCAAAAGTTGGGAGTTGTAGCCAAGGCAACGACAATTGCTTGTTAGCTATTACCTTCTTCCTCCTGTTTGCACTGAGGATGGGAGACCAGCTCAATCTGGAGGCCTGAGCATTGAGAGGCTCACATCTTACCCCCAGGATGCTGAGGGTGCAAAGATGGGATCGTGGTGGCAGTGATGTCAACAGCTTCAAACCCCTTGGAACCTAAGAAGGTGCACAAACGAGGGAAAATCAAGTCACGACTGGGTTTTCAGTGCCGGGAGCCTCCGTGCTGTGACCACGGAGACTTCTCATGCACACCACTCACAGGTGTGTAGAGTTACCTGTGCGTTGCTCTAACAAAGGCCCTCAGCTCGGAGTCACAGCCTAAATGCTGGGCAGGCACCTGTCCATTTTTTCTCCTATTTCAGTTTTCAGACAATTTTAGGATTCCAAGAAACCCCCTTGTTCGTGGCATGGGTGTTGAATTCTACAGGGTGTGGTCTCTGCATCAGTGTCAACATGCCAGATGTCACCTTGCTGGTGTGGATCCCTCTGGTGAGGAGGGTAGAGGGAAAGAGAAAAGGAGCTTCCAGAGGGAAAAACGATCCTGAGGACCCAGCATCTCACAGCTGCTGTGATGTTTGAAAATATCTCTGGGATATTTCCTTTGATGCATCAGTTTTCCTGTGGCCTGGAGTGGATATCTGCATTTCTAAGGCATAGAATGTGGAAGCCACGGTGTAGTAACCACACAGCTGCCTCTGCTGTTTAGTTGCGTTTTTCCCTTTTCATTTTCTCTTCAGTTGTGTAAGAGACACTGCAAATTATCGAAAGGGCTAACCTTCTGGGCCAGACTAAGTGTCTGTTCAGTGCCAAGTAGGTAAAACAGAGTTGAACAGAAATGATGTTTCAGCTGAGGGTCACGGTGCTCTCTCAAAGACAGCCTGGCTTTCTGCTGATGATTCATCAGAAAAATGAGCCTGGTAATTGAATTGGGGATTTAAAAGGATCATAAGGAAAACAGCCACATTGGACTGTTGGCGCTGTCATAAGAAATTCTGTTAATGCCAGTGTGCAAGGCACCCCTTCACTGCAGTGGGCTCTCCAGCTAATGCCGGCTGCTTCGTTTTGGGCCCTGATCAGTTACAAGAGACTGTTCCTCACCGCTGCGGAGTCAGGGCAGGCTGGGAAGACCCCGAGCTGAAAGAGGGTCTCTGTAGATGCCTGTGATGCCTTCTCCATGTTGATCAGACTCAGGAGGAAATCTGGGTGCTGCAGTGGAAGATGACAACCAGAGAAACTAACTTGGAGGAATTTTATGAGCAAAGTAGTCTCCTTTTTAGCACAGTGATGATGCAAACTGGGAGAAGATACGTAGCCACTTTCTCTTAAAAGGGAATAGGTTTGCTGCTAACTGTATGGATAAGTTGGTTTGTATAGGTAAACCAAATAACCATCTTTTGGAAAGTTAAAGGTATAATCTTGGACTTTTCCTGGTGGTCCAGTGGTTAAGAATCTGCCAGTGCAGGGAACATGGATTCAACCCCTGGTCGGGGAAGATTGCACATGCTACTGGGCAGCTAAGCTGACACGCAGCGACTGCGGAAGCCCGTGCACCCAGAGCCCATGCTGCACAACAAGAGGAGCCGCCACGGTGAGAAGCTCAGGCACCACAATCCCCGTAGGCCACGGCTGGAGAAGTCCGAGCCCCGCAGAGAAGACCCAGCGTGGCCATCAGTCAATCAATCAATCAAATAATAGTAAAAATAAAGGTCTAACCGTCTCTTAAGGAATGATTCTCAAGCAGGGGCTATTCTGTCTTCCCTTCACCCCCCGGAATGTCCAGCAATACCTGCAGATATTTGTGGTTCTCAGTCAGGGATGGGATGCTCCTGGCATCTTGTGGGTAAAAGCCATTGAACCTGCTGCTGTTCCTATGACGTCCAGGCCTCCCACAGGTGAAAATCATCAGACCCCAAAGGTCACAGTGCCAGGGCTGGAAGCCCTTGGCAGAGAATGTTCTAGATTTTTGGGCTGTGCCTTTGTTTATACTTCATGAGGAGAATATTTTGAGGGGAAGGTTTAAACAGAGAATGTCTAAGGCTTGTCCTTGTTGCAGAGTTGTCAGGAATCCCAAATCTGTTAATTCATCCTTTTGTCAGATCTAATTCTAAGGAGCAAATCTGCTGCAAAGGAGAAAGTTCTTCAAGCCAGAAATTCTAAGCACTGTCTTTGCTGTTAACAAAACTGATACCCATTGTGACTCCTTCTGTTGCTCTGAAGGTGGATGATGGGAATTGTCCCCCCTAAAAACAATTTTCTTAGACTGTAACAAAGATTCTCTGTCTCACTGACAAAATATATATGCTTCCTGTTTCCAAACCAGTGAATTCAAATCCCGTAGCTGTTATACTTGTATTAAATTTTGCTACAAGCATTTTCCTATCTTGTACAATGTGGATTAATCCATGCTTATGACTTCAAATCAAGAAAAACATTGTATCCCAAATAGTTTACATGGTTTCTTTCTAGAAACACACCAGAAGGCTAAGAACAGTTAACCCTGTAAAATATTGGTGGTCAGCTAAAATAAGTCATGTTGGAAAAAAGACAGTACTTAACCTTATTCAATGGATATGAAAGGTGTTAAAAACTTACAAGCAATCCAGATTCCATTTTTAATTTTGGGAGCGACTGAACTGAACTGAACTGAAACACAAGTAAAGAAATTCTTGGTTTAACAAGGAAGATTCTGCTGACTCCACTCAAAATCTTGAAAGGTTTGATGTATAACATTTGTTACATTGACTTTACTAGGCCAAAAAATTAACTCTCAGTCTGTGTGAGGTGTGGGGAAGGGACCCCACCAGTTAATACGTTCAGACCCCAGAGTGAGAGGTATTGGGTCATGCTTTATTTCCGAGGTTGGCAGACTTTTTCTGCAAAGGGCCAGATAGTAAACATCTTTGGCTGGTGAGCTGTACGGTCTTTGCCTCAGTCACTCAGTCTCACTGTTGTAGTGTGGGAGCCGCTATAGACAACCTATAGATAAATGGATGTGGTTGTATTCCAATAAAATTTTGTTCAAAAAAACAAAATCTGGCCTCAGACCCTAATGTGCCCACCTTTGTATAACTTACCCCAGGCAGCTTTATCATGGGCAAGTGCAGAGTTCTTGTGATTTTTTTTTTTTTTTGCAATGGCGAGGATTATTTATGGACCATCTTCAAAGAGTCCAGGTGGGGAATCATTGCAGGATGCACTTATGTGCTGGTCTGCAGACCATCACCAAGCTAACAGGGAGAGGGTACCCTACATATACTGTGTATTAAGACATGATGCAGTGTTCATGAAAATGATATCATAGGGTCTCTTAGGTTACTATGAGAATACTAAGTAACTCTTTAATATTTTCTAGATTTCAGGTTTTGTTGGCGAAGAATTTAGATTGGGAAAAAAAGAAATCAGCCATTTTAGAGGAGGATTGGTTCCCTGGAATCAGACCAGTGTGGTGTGGTGGCCTGCTGGTCAGAATGGTCATCAGATACTCTGACCTCTGACCCCGGTAGCACCTGACGAGGTGTGGCATGGCCTTGTTCAGTAGGTTCTGGGCCTTCCTGTTGTAGTTTTCCAGTGTGGGGCTCTGTTACTAGGCCTGATATGAGGTCAGAATGAGTGATGGTTCCTGCAGATGGAGAGAGAGAAATGATTAGGGATCATGCCAGCATGACCAGACTCTGTGACACTTCCAACCAGCCTGCCAGCTGCCCTCAGTCAAGAAAGATAAATCTGCAGGAGTTTTGTGGGCAGATTCTCAGTTGGGACGGGAGAAGGGCCACATGCCGCGAGGAGCTCAAGAATGAAGGTGCCTCGAGCGCATCTCACGGGACATGTGAGGCTCTAAAGACAGAGTCTCAGAGTCCCTGAATGAAGTTTCTGCTGTGATCAATTAGCCATGTTTTCTTCAGTTCTAAAAACCAACACACATGCACACACACATTCACACACGCACACAAAGAAAGAAGCTTTTACATTTGCCTTTCATGCAAACAAGGGTCATATGAAAGAGTTCACAAGTAAACCCTCTGCTGCCCTGATACAAAGAGCCTGTTATACACACAGAACTGATTTCATCACGGGACTAGGTTGAAGAAAACTCAGTGTAATACTTACATGATGTCTGGCATGGCCTACTCCTCTATTTCCAGGAAGCATTAAAAAGAATTAAAGACAGACAGCACTTTTCAGCTGCAGTAGAGCCAGCTCTCTATTTATCTGTAAAAGAGACTAGTGAGCTAGTTACCTATTGCTGCATAAAAAAATCACTCGCAAACTCAACAGCTTAACGAACAATACAAACCTCTTATTGCACACAATTTCCACAGGCCAGGAAGTTAGGCAGCTCATCTGCGTGGTCAGATGTCAACTAGGACTGCAGGGAGAAATGCAGCCGCTGAGTCCGTTTTATCTGGAAGGGGTAGAGGTTGGAGTTGAGGGTGGATTTTGATAGAAAGATAGGCCGCCCTACCCGAGGTCCCAGACTTCAGAACTTGGCTTGCCTAGAAACACTCCCATTTTATGAAATCATGCGGGCGTGAAATTTTGTGATACAAGTTATTATTGCTTTACTTGATGAATAAAATTGAAAACAGTATGAACCCAATCCCATAGTAAAAATTTTAGCAAGAATGACAATTTCAAGTTTGGGGGCTAAGTGCATTGTAAACTGTTTATGCTGTTGGTAAATGGGACTGGGGTAGGAGGGTACCACTTTGGAAAAACATAAACACCCACTATTCTTTTTCAGGATTATTGTAAAATACATAAGGTCTTCAAGACACACTCGCCCCTCCCTAGGAAGCAATAAGACCCACTCGCCCCTCCCTGGGAAGCAGTAAGACCCACTCGCCCCTCCCTGGGAAGCAGTAAGACCCACTCGCCCCTCCCTGGGAAGCAGTAAGACCCACTCGCCCCTCCCTGGGAAGCAGTAAGACCCACTCGCCCCTCCCTGGGAAGCAGTAAGACCCACTCGCCCCTCCCTGGGAAGCAGTAAGACCCACTCGCCCCTCCCTAGGAAGCAGTAAGACCCACTCGCCCCTCCCTAGGAAGCAATAAGGCCCACTCGCCCCTCCCTGGGAAGCAGCCATCCTTGTTTCATGGCACTGCCGCTAGTGGTACTCCAACGTGCATTCCTAAACCACCTCTTTTGTCCCCAGTGTGGACATGGTCATCTTTCAGTTGAGGTACTTCTCAGGCGTTGTTGTTGTCATTTATTATTATTATACCACTTATCCAGCACTTACTGGGGCCAGGCATTGACCTGAATGTTTTGCTTCTCTGTTATCTCATTTAATTATCCTCACAAAATCTTATAAAGTATCACCTCGTTTGCCCATTAAGCTAATTGAGTTTCAGAGGCTAAGACAGTTTATGGTGGAACTGAGATTGAAATACATTCTAACCACTATAAAGCCCTCCCCTTTCTTCCAAAGTATGGGGTCCATCAGATTTAGAGCAGTAGAGTGAATATCTTTGGCTTTTGGTCCCATATCTCTAGGTTAAATTAAATCGTGTGTTTCTTGATTCTTACATCATGCTATGGAAGTGTTTTTCTGCTGCTTTAAAAATCATTCTTAAACCCAGACATGGCCTCCTCACTTCTGGACACAGACATTTCCTGTCCTGTAATGCCTTTGCATGCACATAAATGCCCAGCCTTTCTCTGAACATGGGTCTCCTTTGAGAGTGAATTCACAAATATCTCAAAGAATGGATCTCTGGACAGTAAGTGACCATCTTAGTTTTACAGAGGAGAATCCAGTCTCCTGTAACAAAGAGAAGTAGAACTGATAATTCTTGTGAAGGCAGTTTAGAAGGAACGCATCCATTGCCAGCTCTATTCTACCCTCCAGTACTGACTCCTTGGTAAACTGGTAAATGGGTTCAGCTGATACGGATTTTCTCATTTGCTGGGCCTACAAACCCACGTCAGTCTTCAACAGGGCCCTCTTCTTGGTCTCGCCTCATTGAATCAGTCTTCAAAAGTGCCAGAAAGAACAAGCTTTTAAATCAGACCACACTGAGTTGGAATCCTGGCTCAGAAACTCCATGGCTGTGTGTGCTGGTTGAGAAGTTACATTTTCAGTACAGGAGTCTCCAACGCTGCATATAGAACTGGTGCTGCCTAAAGGTTAAATAAAGCAAACAAAAATACTCAGTGTAGTGTCAGGAGACTGGTAGATCCCCAGTAGTTATTGCTGCATTAATTTGCTCATAAAAATATCAGTTAGGGATACAGCAAGCATGAGAAAAATGTGCAAAATAGCTATAAAGCTAGAGTTGACTTTTCTCACCTTTTAAGTCTGCAGATTCATGGCTGTAAGTATTGTTCAGGGGCTCCAGGGGGTCAGGCTGTAGATTCTGTGATGCTCTGGGCTTTTCCCTCATGTTGGCAAGACACCTTCTGAAGTCCAAGGTGTCACATTCATATGCCAGATGAGAGTAAGAGGAGGGCTCAGCTGATTCCCATTACCAGGAAAACAGAAAAATCATGCAGAGTTTCCCCAGTGGTTTTGCCCTGGTGTCTCCTCAGCCAGGGTGTTTCATACAACTATTCCTGGCTGTAAGAGAGACCAGAGAAGTGACTACCTAGCTTTCCCAGCTGCGACAGAAGACATGGGGAAGGACCCCACATCGTCTCTTTTGGGGAGGAGAGCAGCATGGGAGTGAGGGTATGGGAAGCATAAAATGGGCGGCGCTGATGTTGTCGATGCACAGTGGGAGGAATAACTGCATGGAGTGGGTCTGTGGCTTAGCGATCAGAGGAGACTCAGCGTCTGAGAAAGACGCTGAAGAGCAGGCGATAAGAGCGAAAGGACGGGTTTCAGGCAGTAGAAGTGGATGCAGTGAATGATGTTTGGGACTCGGTGGTCCCATGTGTGTGTTTGTCTGTGGTGGGGCACGATGTCGTTGGTGGCAGTCAAGAGTGTTGAGACTGGAAAGATCCATTTTAAAGAGCCTCATGCTTGGTAGAAAGCCATTTGGACTTGATCTTGCAGGTGAGTGGGTACCAGGTGGCTCTGCTCAGGGGAGAGAGAGCGCGCTTAGGTGTTGACCTGGAGGGAAGACGTGTCAGCTGCAGGTCACGGATAATGGGGGGTGGAGCTGAGGCCGGGAGGAGGTTAAGAGGAGACCAGAGACGTTCAGGTAGTGAGCCTGGCATCCTGTGTCCTGAGCTGCTTGAAGAGTAACAGACAGGGAAGAGTTTAAAGGAAGCCTGATATGTCGGCTTGGGTGCTGGTGATGCCATTGCATAGAGAAGGAATCCTGGGAAGGAGCAGGCTGGTGGAGAGGGAATGATGGCTGTGGTTTTAGATACACAGAACTACGTGGGTCAGGAGGACTTCCGGAGGTTGGGTCTCAGTCTGCAGGTCACAAGAGAGTGTGGTGAAGGTGCAGGTACAGCGCAGTAGCTGAGATCAGCCCAGGGCCACGGACGGAGGTGTAGACCCAGAATGCAGGGGTGGCTTAGACGGGGGCAGCTGGCGGGGGCGGGGCATCCCCAGAGGCTTCAGGCTTGGGGACCCACAGGTTCTCCCCCTTCTAACTTCTCATTTGCTCTTTCTCTAACGTGTCCCCCCTTTTGAAAAGTACCCTTATCTAGACCCCTAATTTATTTGTTTGTATTTATTTTTGATGTGGACCACTTTTAAAGTCTTTATTAAATTTGTCACAACTTTATTTCTGTTCTTCTGTTTTGGTTTTCTGGGTGTGAGGCATGTGGGACCTTAGGTCCCTGACCAGGGATCAAACCCGCATTCCCTGCACAGGAAGACAGGGTCCTAACCACCGATCCTCCAGGGGAGTCGCTAGAACCTGATTTATTCATCTGATGTTAATAGATTTATCCAATTTATTTATCTGAACTGTTCTACTTTTCTACTTAATTTTGTACACAGTAGCAAGTCATCTTCCCTATGAAAGTTTTTCAAATATAAAAGAACTACTAGATTTTTTCTGACTGCTGCTGCTGCTAAGTCACTTCAGTCGTGTCCGACTCTGTGTGACCCCATAGATGGCAGCCCACCAGGCTCCCCCGTCCCTGGGATTCTCCAGGCAAGAACACTGGAGTGGGTTGCCATTTCCTTCTCCAATGCATGAAAGTGAAAAGTGAAAGGGAAATTGCCCAGTCGTGTCCGACTCTTAGCGACCCCATGGACTGCAGCCCACCAGGCTCCTCCATCCATGAGGATTTCCAGGCAAGAACACTGGAGCGGGGTGCCATTTCCTTCTCCAGTGCATGAAAGTGAAAAGTGAAAGGGAATTGTCCAGTCATGTCCGACTCTTAGCGACCCCATGGTCTGCAGCCCACCAGGCTCCTCTGTCCGTGGGATTTTCCAAAAAGCAATATGCTCATTGTAAGAAAAATCAGAACATTCTCATAGATAAGATCAGGAAGAGCAAAACCCTCATAACCCTACCAATCCAGCAATCACGGCTGCCAGTGTCCTGGGGTGTATTTTTCTAGGCCAGTATTTTTAGACATACACACATACAAACACAGATACAGTGAAACAGAACGCTCTGCGTGTGCAGTATTGCAGCGTACTTTCTCGAGTAGCAGCATGTAAAGTATTTCTGAGTTAATGCACACCTAGCAGCAGCGCTTTTCATGGATGACTGTCTTCTCAATGTCCATCTCAGTGTAAGCAGCTGTTCACTTAATGTTGGACGTTGGGTTGCTTCTAGTTTCCCCCTATTACAAACAGGGCTGTGGTGAACTCACTTGTAGATAAATGTTAGCAGGGAAATGTTTGTGGTGAAGAATCCACCTGCCAAGGTAAGAGATGTGTGTTCAATCCCTGGGTCAGGAAGATTGCCCCAGCAAGGAAATGGCAATCTGCTTCAGTTCTTGCCTCAGAAATCCCAAGGACAGAGGAGCCTGGTGGGCTACAGTCCATAGGGTCGCAAAGAGTTGGACACAACTGAGTGTACACACAGACAGACACACACACACAAACACACACACATGTCAGCATTAGGAAGTGTCTTTGGGATGAAGGTTAGAAAAGAATGATTTCTCTCCCGCATCCTTTGCAGAGTTGTCCTTGACCTCCCCACCCCACTGTGGCATCTTGGAGACCCGACTGTGGATGTCTCCTCCTACATGAAGGACCTCTTTTCTGCACTTGGCTTATTTTCCTGAGCCAGAAGATTTCCTTGGGAGCCTCCAAGTTGTTTGCAATGTTGTGAAGGGAGAAACAGAAGCAGGGGTCAAACAGGACAGTGGCTTATCCCGAGGGACAAGCTGATGATACGTTTCCAGTAAGGGACCAGCTCATCACTGGAGGAGCATCCATGTCTGCATCAAGGGAAGAGACAGGTGGAATAGTTGAGGTGGGAGATTTCAGCTCCCTGCGCAAGATCATTTCCTGTTAGTGGAGGCTGTTAAGCTTTGGCTGTGACCCGGCAGTCTTATCCGGAGACCTTCAGCATTTTTAGATTCTCCTTCGACAGTGGTTAAGTGAGCTCGTGTTAGAATGAGAGGTTCCTGCCAGTGACCTCCAGGCTGCTGATAAGTGTACGAATTCACTCTTCAACCCCAGAGTGGTCTACTATGAAAGTTTATTGTACGGTGTTCAGGTGATTACCATTTAAGGCCATTTTCTGTGTATATTTGTGTGAATCACTCCATAGAGTAGATTGAAATCTGAAGTTATTTTTCCACTTCAATTCCTTTGTCCATGAATAGCGCTTCGGTGAGAAAACACATCAGTGTTGTTGATTGTTGCTACTTTTGTTTTCTTAGAGCTGGGAGCTCTTTCTATCAACACAAATTCCACTTCTTTATGAAAAATCGGAGTGAGTCACATGTCACCTGTGTATCCAGGCTTACTCCAAATGACACCATGGTCTACCTCCTGCAGAAATTGCTTCAATTCTAATGTATTTCCTCATTTCTTATATTTTGGACTTTCTTTAAATATATTTTCCTATTTCCTCTTTCTTTGGGGCTAAATGCCTTAAGAAGAAAGCACAGGCAGACAGCTGAATAATTTTTCCCTCTAAATAAAAGATCACAGAAGATGCCCGAGGAGATCTGGACCCCGGGAAAACTAAAATGAGTGCTTTAATTCAGTCTTCTGGGACTATTTTACATTTTGGGGAGTGGTTTGAGCCTCTTCTTTCTTCCCTTTAAGTATTTTGTCAGTGAGAACTAATTTAATTTTCTAAAGCTACCGTGATGGCAGAATGTGATTAATAAATGAAGAATGTAGGGGTTTTGATTCAGGGGAATATGACTGTGTCATGTTGGGTTTTTCAGCATGAAGCTTTTATTCAACTGTGGGAAAATATTTAAAAGGAAACCAAGTTCCGCTTTTCGGATTTCATGTGAAAAATATGAGCGTATGGAGCTGCCCACCACCCTCAGTGCTCCCTGATGGTTTTGTACCCTTGGCTATCTTTCTCCAGCACTGGTGTGTGAGTGTGTGGTCCTCTCTCCTTGACAGTTAGCAGTAGGCATCAAAGAGCTATACATCCTTCCTTCAGAATATATTGGTTTCACCAGACAGAGAGCATGGTGGGCAACACCTAGTCAGTTGGAATCAATGCAGAGATGCACAGTGAAGAGAGGAAGCCCCTGGGCCCGGGACTTCAGACTCATGACTCTGGAACTAGCGCAGAGGCTCTGGGCCGCACTGTCAGCCTGGGCTTTACCCTGTTTGCCAAGGAGCTAGTCTGAGAGGCAAGGCTGCTGGCTTTTGATGTACAACCTGCTGCTAATTCAGTGGACTTATTTGTGTAATATAAGCAAAATTTTCTCATATATATGATATAACAGTAGGAATACATGCTCCCAGATTAGACACATTCAAATAAGCATTTAGTATCAAGCATTATAAATGCTCTGAGTATAATGAAGTGTCACTTAAAAAAAAAATTGAAATACAGTTGATTTACGATGTTGTGTTATTTTCTGCTGTAGCTCAAAGTGACTCAGTTATACATGTGTACAGGCCTTTTTTAATATTCTTTTTCATGATGGTTTGTCATTGGAAGTTGACTATAGTTCTCTGTGCTGTACAGTAGGACCTTGTTATTTATTGATTCTATATATAAAGGCTTACATCTGTTAACCCCAACCTCCTCCTCCACACATCCCCTAACTACCCGTTGGGCTGCCATCTGTGGGGTCGCACAGAGTCGGACACGACTGAAGCGACTTAGCAGCAGCAGCAGCAGCAGCAGCACAGGCCTTTTTTAATATTCTTTTTCATGATGGTTTGTCATTGGAAGTTGACTATAGTTCTCTGTGTTGTACAGTAGGACCTTGTTATTTATCGATTCTATATATAAAGGCTTACATCTGTTAACCCCAACCTCCTTCTCCACGCATCCCCTAACTACCCGCTGCTTGGCGACCACCAGTGTTCTCTATGTCCCTGGTTCTGTTTCCATTTCATAGGTTCAATTGTGTCATAGATTTTTTAATTGAAGTATAATTGCTCTACAGTGTTAGTTCTGCAGCCGTATGTATACATATATCCCCTCTCCCTTCTGTGTTGTGATTTAGACTCCACACATAAGTGATATCATGTGGTAATTGTATTTCTCTTTCTGACTTACTTCACTTAGTATGATAATCTCTAGGTCCATCCAGTGTTGCTACAAATGGCCTTGTTTCGTTCTTTATCATGGCTGAATACTGTTCCATTGTGTATATGCACCACATCTTCTTTATCCGTTCCTCTGCTGATGGACATTTAGGGTGCTTCCATGTCTTGGCTGCTGTAAATAGTGCTGCAGCAAACACTGGGGTGCATGGATTTTTTCAAATTATGGTTTTCTCCAGATATATGCCTAAGAGTGGAATTGCAGGATCATATGGTAACTCTATTTATATATATATATTTTTAAGAAACCTCCATACTGTTCTCCAAAATGCCTGTACCAATTTACACTTCCACCAACAGTATTAGAGGGTTCCCTTTTCACTACACTGTCTCCGGCATTTATTGTTTGTAGATTTCTTGATGATGGCCATTCTGGCTGGTGTGAGGTGATATCATGTAGCTTTGATTTGAAGTTGCCCTAATTCTTAATAGCTTCCTTGTATCTGAAGGCATCAACTGTTAATCTCATTAGTAACTTAGTAAAGGCAAAAGATTAGTAGGATCTCTCTTCTCCATCCCCACCCACACCAGCTAGAGTTAAAGGCTTCGTAACCACCAGTTTCTAACAGGAAAAGTTCCAGGCATTGCACTGGAGGTAAGTATGACCCTATTAGTAGAAGTGTTAGTCTGATAGTCAGAGACTCTAAACTCTCATATGACCTGCTGCTAATCTACTGAATAAGTCTAAGACTTCTCCCTTCATTTTGTAATTTAAAAAATTAATAGGAGTAGATACTTCCAACAGTTCAGTCATTCAGTCATGTCTGACTTTTTGCAACCCCATGGACTGCAGCACACCAGATCTCTCTGTCTATCACCAACTCCTGGAGCTTGCTCAAAACTTGTGTCCATCAAGTCAGTGATGCCATCCAACCACCTCATCCCCTGTCATCCCCTTCTCCTCCTGCCCTCAAGCTTTCCCAGCATCAAGGTCTTCAATGATTCAGTTCTTCGCATCAGGTGGCCAAAGTATTGGAGCTTCAGCGTCAGTCCTTCCAATGAATAATCAGGGTTGATTTCCTTTAGGATGGACTGGTTGGATTTCCTTGCATTCCAAGGGACTCTCAAGAGTCTTTTCCAACACCACAGTTCAAAAGCATGAATAGTATGAAAAGGCAAAAAGATACTTTCAAACACAGACAGATTTCATATAAGCAGCCTGTACTGAGTTATAAAATTTCCCTTTTTCCTGTTCTGGCAAGTAAGGAGCTTGGATGTCTTCTCTGCCATCTGCATAATAAGAAAAAAGATGAACAAATGGAAAATCAACAACTCCTCTTAGATCCAGCAGAGAACCCAGGTCACAGGGCAAACTGCTGCCCCTCAAACAGGAGAGGCAAGCAAACACAGTATCATAACTTACCTGGAGCAGACGTCTCTGCAGGAACCAGTGCCAGAGTGGGAAAGCCTGACCCATAACTCGGGTGAATCACTGGAGACTCAGTTTGGGCAAGCTTGAGGGTTGAGAGCTGTAGTGGGGCCTGGTCTTTGGGGATCCCTGCACGTGCGTTTTACCTCCAGGAGCGCCAGGTTCTCACAGTGAAGATGGGGGAGAAATCGCCATGTGCTTCCAATGTGGAGAGGGGTAAGGTAACCAGTCTGAAAATATACCAGAGCGTTCTGTTCTTAACAAGGCTGGCTTTCAAGGTAGACTAGCTCACCAGAGCCCAGTGGGCTGGTGTTTTATCAGAACCTACGTTGAGGAAGGCCCCCTCCTGCCATCCTGTCTCACCTAAGATAAGCGTGTGCAAAGGTCACAGCCGGGGCACAGGCTCAGGGGAGATGCAGTTGCCGGGACCCTGGACTGCTTCCCCTCCCCCACACTCACCGTCACTGGGGCCTGCTTACTATACTGGAGTGCCTTTACCCAGTCCATCATGTCCACCTTTCAACAAACAATTACAAGGCATACTATAAGGCACTTTGCAGAGCCAGTTTGCAGAGATGGAGTGAGCATCAGAATTAGACTTAAATATGATGGGGACGTTGGAATGATCAGGGTGAGTAACCCTCTAAGGACTCTAATGGATAATGTAGACAACATGCAAGAACAAATGGGCAATATAAGCAGAAAGATGCAGAATCTAAGAAAGAATAAAAAAAGATGCTCTAAATCAAAACCACTGTGACAGAAATACAGAATGACTTTGATGGGCTTATTAGTAAAACTTGCTTAAGCACGTCTAGATGCAGTGAGTGTATTCATATGTCACATTTGAAATTATAAAACAAGCCTAAGCTTTATTGTTTCTATGAAAAATTTTGCTTTTCACCTAAAGATTCCAGTCCTGGCTCTGCTGTACTTTACTCCGACATGTTCAAGGAAGGGGAAAGAGAGTTTGTGGAGAAAGAGAAAGGAAAGAGACCAGTACACAGGGCCTCTGTGGATGTGGCACACCACTGGAAACTGACCCAGCAAGTTGTCACACAGACATTGTCTGGTGAAAATATTTTCGCCTTAATGAAGATGCATTCAGATTTTGGCATGAAGGATGCTGACATTAGCTACAGAATTTGCATACCTAAAATTTGGGAGGTGTGAAAATGAAAATTATAGGTAATTAGATGTTTCTAAACACTCACATGTTTTATTTATGATTTACAACACTTTTTTGGTCAGTATATTGTATGAGTATTTTTTCAGAGAAATCTTGCATTTTATGCATTCTTATTGCTTGATTTTAATTGACAGTAGCCATTAACTGTGGTCCTGGTTTACACAGAGATTGCAAATAAAAAAGGAGAAACAGAGAAAAGAAATATATTAGAAGCATTTTATAATATATCAGGCTGTGCAAAGCACATCTTAAATATCCACTGTTTCATTTTATTATACTGAGATGCATCATCAAAAACACATGCTTGTGCAACTTGCTACTGTTAATCATATATCTTGGGCATCTTTCAAAGCCATCACAAATAGATTACACTCCTTCTTTACCCATCTTATGGATGTGCAGTTTTGTTCAATCATTGCCCGGTGTATGCCTTCAACTATTTGCTTTTGGGTAGAGTGCTTTGGTGAACATAATCCCACAATATATCATTGACAGTCACACTAGTGTTTCTATAGAATAGATTATAAATATGCTATTACAAAAAATCAGGAATTATGGACATTTAATATGTTGATGGTGACTGTTACATTCCCTCCAAGAAGGCTATCCCAGCCTCCTTTGCTCTGTGGGGAATGTGACCATTTCTCACCATTTCTCACACATTTGCCATCTTGCAGTGTTACCAGCCATTTAAATTTCTGTCAAGCCAGTAGGATTTAATTGGTGCCCAGAGGCGTCTGACTCAAAATGGTAGTCTGATGATATGCATCTCACTCTTCTCCCTTCCATTAAAATTACAAAAAAAATTTTTTTAAAAGATTTAAAGTACAAGGAGAACAAGTGAAGGTACTGTTGATGGGCAGAACTTTTGCCAAGTGTGTGGAAGGTGGAAAACGGGGGGGATTGGCCTGATGAGGGAAGCTCAGGTAGAAACAGAAATCCAGAGCATCTTCCAGCCTGGAGTCAGCATCAGCACCAGGGTGGAGGGGCCACAGAGCAACCACCAGAGCTGTTCGCTGTGTAGACAGTGCTTCTGATGGCCCATCCTGTATGTATCCACACAGCTTGTCGGAGCGGGCTGTGTCCCTGAGCTAAGGCAAGAGGACTTTCCTAAGAAAGTGATCTGTCCTGGGACACACCCCAGGGAGGCTGCTGGAGTCTGTGAGTGAGGTGGGCTTGTGTGTGCAGGAAATCCCCATCTCCACGACAGACACGATGAGGAAGACAGAAGACAGGGCCGTGCCCGGGAAGGAGATGTCTGGTCTGCTGCCGCACTGGCTGTGCTGCTCCCTGTCTGTGGCATGCCCGTGCCTGGGTGTATTTGGGGTGTGTGCCCACTGACACCCTCCATGCTCGACTGTCCCGTCTGGAACCTGCACTCAGCCTCTCCTTCCACCAGAGCTGTTCGCTGTGTAGACAGTGCTTCTGATGGCCCATCCTGTATGTATCCACACAGCTTGTCGGAGCGGGCTGTGTCCCTGAGCTAAGGCAAGAGGACTTTCCTAAGAAAGTGATCCGTCTTGGGACACACCCCAGGGAGGCTGCTGGAGTCTGTGAGTGAGGTGGGCTTGTGTGTGCAGGAAATCCCCATCTCCACGACAGACACGATGAGGAAGACAGGAGACAGGGCCGGGCCCGGGAAGGAGCTGTCTGCTCTGCCGCCGCACTGGCTGTGCTGCTCCCTGTCTGTGGCATGCCCGTGCCTGGGTGTATTTGGGGTGTGTGCCCACTGACGCCCTCCATGCTCGACTGTCCCGTCTGGAACCTGCACTCAGCCTCTCCTCAAGGCTCAGGCACTGGCAAAAAACGTTTACAGCTTTAAAGAAGATCCACACTGACTCTCCTAAACCATATGCGACTGAAAAATATCCGCTGCCACATCAGTAAACAAAGGATGTTGCAGCCGTAAAACTGTCACAGTACAGCTGCCCCCAGGGGACTCGGGATGGGAGCAGGATGCCTGCCAGCAAGCCATCAGCCACTTCAGCCACCCCCAGGGGTGAACCCTGAGGACACTCAGGATGAGAAAGCACAGGATGCTGGTCTGCAGAGCTGAGGTTCATATCAAAGAAATTATGGCAGTGAGTCCAGCCTCTTGCATCTTCCCTCACATAGAGAAGCAGTAAATTCCTTAACTTGTGATGTCTGGTTTTCTTTAATAGTAATCTTTTTATGTTCCAATTACCTGATCTTTGTTGCAAACGCTCCTGTATATCCTGGCTCCTCCTTTACCTCTGCGGAGCTGCCTCTTAGAGTAATCTGAGATGCTGTGTCCTGGACTTAAGTCCTTAGAATGTCTGCCAAATAAAACATAGTTCTCAACTTTGAGGTTGTGCATTTTTTTTTTTTTTTCAGTCGACGTGTAATTCAAAAATAGGAACGGGTAAACAGGTATTTGGTGAAAATCATCAGGAAAGGAGCAAGAGCACAAAGATGAACAGAATGACTCATCTAAATGAAATAGAAATGATTCAAATAATGGAAAACAGCTTACATCAGCGTTCTCAGAGGAAATAGCTTTCATCCAGAAAATGGGCAAGAGTTTCTGAAAATCGAAACATAGATTGCTGATATTACAGATATCGTGGCTAGGTCAGGAGCTGAATGGGGCTGAGATATTTTGAAGACAGGGCCCAGGAAACCCCTGACACTGACCAGCGAGGATGACAGGGTTGGGAGACTGGGAAAAGAGCACTGAGGCAGGAAGCAGAGGTCTAGACATCCAGCTTGATTCTAACAGAATCCAGAAAAAGAATAAAAGGAAGAGAGAACCTAGCTAAGAAATAATGGATGGAAATTTTCTTTAGTAGAAGAAATACAAGTTCTTAGATGGGAAATGGTTCCAGCAAGTGCCAAGCAGGATGAGGGTAGAGGAAGCCCACTGCTCGCTTGGTGGACTTGGGTTGTCTGCTCCGCTTTTTTCCTCTTGGTAACCAAGGGCTCCTCTGCTGTGTTCTAGAACTGCCCAATTAGTGTTTCTTCAGGGAGCTATGCAGAAACCGAGAGACCGGCTCCTGCCTTTCCTGACGTTCCCAGCGCTTACAGATCTGTTAATTGTGAAACAGAAGTGGCTGTTGTGAAGGACCATGTCAGCCAGAGAAAATCCAACACATAGGAGACCACCTCTGCGAGATGGGGGGAAAAGACCCAAACTGATAACATTGTTCACAGCAGCTCTGTGGCCGTAGCTGATTTTACACTACCCCTTGGGCTTCCTACCAAGTACAGAAGAGTCTGACCAGGGTTTCTGTCTCAAAAGTCATGATAATATAGTTAATACATCCTAAGGGAATTCCAATACTCTGTGGATAGAAGAGAGGATCCCAGAAGCTTCTAGAGAGGGGAGGAAGCAAATTATTTACCCAGGCATCTGAATTAGAGTGATAGCCTGCCTGTTTCCACCGAAGATAAGGAAGCACGGTCTTCACTCTGCAGGGCAAGGGTATTGACTGTGAATGGCAGTTCGTCAGTTCTCATTCTCCTGAAGGAAAGAATTCACTTGAGACACAGAGCGGCTTCAAGCACCAGGAGTTTTATTAAACGAAGTCAAAGTATGCCCTCGAGAAAAGTAGGCAAGTGGGCTGTCTCAGAACCAGAACCCCACAACTGGGGTAGGGTTGGTTTCTCAGTGACGTAAAGTCCCTCTCCGTGTTCTACAGTGTTTGATTGATGAGACAGTTGACAACTGTAAATGCGAATTTATTTTTAAAAGGGCATAGTGAACTCTGGGTTACTCTGAGTCATCTGTTACGTCCTTGCCTGCCAACTGGTACTGGCAGTTTGGAAAGCCTATTGGGTTTTTGATATCTGGTTTGGTCCTGATAAGTCTGGAAACTGAGCAGTCCTTAACCACAAAGGAGAGGGTCTCTGGAGGTGTCTGATCACAGGTGTCCAGGTGACAGAGGGAAAGATGACCGCTTCCAGGATGGGGGGCGGGGGGGCGACCTGCTCATGTCTGACTAGTTACCTAACAAGAGAGTCTTTTGTTGTTGTTATTTTAAATAATTTTCTGCTTTTATTGAGACAATCAAATGGTATTTTTTTGGCCACTCCACGAAGCATATGGGATCTTAGTTCCCCAACCAGTGATTGAACTCGTACCTCCTGAGCAGAAATGTGGAGTCTTAACCACTGGACCACCAGGGAAGTTCTGAACAGGGGAGGTTTCGAAGCTAGAATTGTATTCTCAGTCACGTTACCAATCTACATGTATGAAGGCAAAATAAATATATTTTTGGATGAGTAAAATTTAGTCAGTTCATGAAAAGACTGTAATAAGTGTATCAGCAGCATGAATGAGGGATGAATCAGAACAGAAGTTGGATAGAAGGCAGAGGTCTGCTGGTGGTGCCTGGAAGCATCTCCAGTTGGAAGGGATTTATGTTCACATTTCTTATGTATCATTCTTGTTTGTTCTAAAGTGAGTGATACCTACACATTTATGAAAACGACAGACACTCTGTTGGTTTTCTGTTCCTGAAATTGATCTAGCAGACCAAAACCCAGAAGTCTAACTTTATAGTCTAAAGGCAAAATGTGTTTGTTTTATAATGCAGTTGTTGGAACTGGGGGCACAGTGATTGGCTTCAAATAACAGTGAGGTGAATATAACTCTTGTGAGCAAAACCTGGCAGAGTTGGCATAT
This sequence comes from Cephalophus harveyi, assembly GCA_006410635.1. NCBI lineage: Eukaryota > Metazoa > Chordata > Mammalia > Artiodactyla > Bovidae > Cephalophus > Cephalophus harveyi. Next base: position 47,874 of record SJYT01082756.1, read on the forward strand.
GAGTGGAACAATGACTGTAAGTGCACACTAGAAATAGGGTGAAGAATGTAAACTGGTGGGAGTGGAAATTGGTGCAGCCACTATGAAGACCAGAATGGAGGTTCCTCAAAAAATTAAAAAAATAAAACTACCATGTGATCCTGGACATATACCCAGACAAAAATTCTAATTAAAAAAGATATATGCACTCCTATGTTCACTGGAACACTGTTCACAATAGCCAAGACATGGAGTCAACCTAAATGTCTATCAACAGATGAATGTATAGAGAAGATTTGGGACATATATATATATAATGGAATATTACTCAGCCATAAAAAGAATGAAATAATGCCCTTTGCAGCAACATGAATGGATGTGGAGATGATCAAACTTAGTGAAATAGATCAGAAGGAGAAAAACAAATACCGTATGATATCACTTGTATGTGGAACCTAATCTATGGCACAAATGAACCTGCCTATGAAACACAGACTCACGGACATGGAGAGCAGACTTGTGCTTAACAAAGGGGGAGGGGCTTGGGGAGGGGTAGAGTAGGAGCGTAGGGTTATCACGTATAAGCTATAACATATAGAATGGATAAACAAGGCCCCACTAACTCTATTCAGTATCCTGTGATAAACCATAATGGAAAAGAATATGAAAAAGAATGTGTATATATATGTGTAACTGACTCACTTTGCTGTACAACAGAAATTACCATGATGTTGTAAATCAACTCTAGTAAAATTCAGGGAAGGAAATAGGGGGAGGAAAGACGGGAGGAGAGCAGTTGGGAGCTTAGTTTTTGCTCAGACAGCACCTTTGGGAGACAGGCTGAGTGGGGCAAGTCGCCTAGCTGCAACCCGCGTTTGTGCTCTAGGAAAGCATTCAGTCCCTTAGAGCTTCCTTGCTTCTAAGGACAGATGTTACCCAGAACTGAATATGCACCCTCATTGTTGAGGTGGTTCTGGTTAGAAGGTGCATAATATTCTCTCATTTCTGGGAAGGGTAAAAAGATGCCTTTCTAGTGGACTGGTGCTTGTGTCTTAAATATTTAAAAAGAAAAGGGAGGGAGAAAACCAAATGTTCCACTTTTTTCTATTTAAAAATTGGTGGGAAAGGGTTGGCCTCATTTCTTAGCAATGAATCTAACTCACAAAATACATAAACAACAAAGGAGAGAAACCAAAAAAATGCTAATTGATGATTCCAGGAGAGAAGTTCAATATCTTTTGGCTATATGGCAAAAGCTTACATTCTCAAGAGTCAACATTTCTAATGAAGTTCAAAGACTACAGGGCAAAAAGAAAA
>SJYT01082756.1:50033-103973 GCA_006410635.1 Cephalophus harveyi
CCTCCATCAGTGTCTGTAAATTCATTATCAGGGAGAGGAAATCTGAAATCTCTAGGACATGAGACGGACTTCACTGCAGGCCACAGTTGGACAAAGGAGAAGGAATGGGGTCATGTTCGTGTGTGGAACTGGAGATCATGGAGCTCTGATGCTCAGGGCAGACACTGAGTGTCCCCAGACCCAGTGAGGGACCGCTGGCTGCCACCTGCAGGTGTGGCTGTGGTTAAATTAGTGCAGGAGGAAGCAGCACAGAACATGTGCTAGAAATCAGGGTATTAAAAAAGAGAATGACTCAGGAACCTACTTCTAGAAAGGAGCTCATTAAAAAGAAAAAAATGCTGAACGGATATAGGAAGGAACATGGGAAGACAGAAAAGCCTTCCTTGCTCCTGTGTGTAGTTTTAGTACTGCTGGGGCCATGATGGTGAATGGGAGCAGAAGCAAAAATATCCTGGAGGTTGGATGAATGATGCCTCCCAGCAGTGCTGGAAACCTGTTAGTGTGTGAGCCCCCAAATGACAGACGTATCAACAGGCACATACGATTTTACACAGAAAGAGTTGGAGTCTGTGAGAGAAGGAGCCATCCCCAAAATAATGGCTGACATTTAGAGACTCCTTACTCTCTGCCAGGCACCTGTTCAGTGCTTTTTGATGTATCATCTCTTGTAATTCTCCCTAGTCTTATGAAGTAGGGGATGTGGTACAGATGTTACCTTTAAGAGGTTCATCAATTTGCCTGTGATCCCACCAGTAAGAAGCAGACTTGGTGTTTGCTGTCTGCAGACACCACAGACTGAGCAGCATGAACTATAGACGTTTACGTCTCAGTTCTGGAGCTGAGACATCCAAGATCAAGGTCCCTAGTGGGGGCTCCATCCTGACTTCTGGACAGCTGCCTTCTTGCTGTGTGCTCATACTACCGTCCTCAGTGTCTGCACAAAGGAAGAGGTTTCTGTCTTCCTCTTCATTATAAGGACACTAATCCCCTTACAGGGGCCCCACCCTCATGACCTTGTCCAAACCTAATCACCTCCTACAAGCCTACCACAGTGAGAGTTAGGACTTCAGCACACAGATTTGGGGAACACAAGCACTCCGTCCATGACACTTGGTTTGGAGCCCAGATCTTTTGAGCTTGGAGCCGTGCCCTGAATTCCTCTGTTACTATTATGTGTTATTGTTGCTGCTGTTATAATAGTATAAGTAAATTTTCCATTCCATAAGAGGAATTTTACCCAGGCAAGGAGGAAGGATCTATGTTTCTTTTTCACTTCAACAAAATAAACTAATAAATAAAAATTAAAATAAGCCCTGTAATTTCTGAGTACTTAATGAAGGCTAGGTAATGTGCTTTACATGTATCATCTCACTAAATTTTATTATCCACCTTGGGTTGTATTAAGTAAAATGATTAAGGAGACAAGTCAGCGTCCGACAGACTGGGTCTCAGTCCCAGCCTTGTTGCTGACTGTCTGGGTGTACTTAGCAAGTCTTTTAATTTCACTGAAACTCAAGTTTCCCATCTGTAAAATGGCAACAGTAAACCACTGTCATTAAGTGGTAACGCTGAAATTGCAAATCAGAATATGTCTGGAACTACTCACTGCTTAAATGTTAACATCTAAAATTATTCCAGTTATTCCAATCTCTAAGTGATTGAGATTACCTCTCTGAGATTCTGGTAACTTCTCTGAGAAGGTGAATAACTTGCTGGGGGAGCATCACGTCTGTAGTGGAGCTGGGATTTTAATCTCTGTGCTTCCGTCTTTGGTCTTCAGCCTCCACTGTAACACTCTCCCTGGGGTTCAGGCTCATGGCTCTAAATGGTGTTCAGGGAGCTTTTCCCCCTAAGTTCAACTTCAGCTTGGACTGTTTGTCAACAGGTTGCCTGGAGTGCCTGGGCAGGTGAAGTTTAAGACAATGAATAAATTAGAAAATCGACACAGTTGCCAGTGACCCATTTTAAAAGACTGAATTCCAAAGCCCTTTGCCTTCAAAGGAAACTGGATTAAGTGGAACTGCCCTGTTTTGCTAAAACACAATCTATTTGAAGGAGCGCGTAGAATATTTTCTTCCTAATGGTGGCTTGTTTGTAAATGTGTAACTTTAAAGAGGGGAGCAGAGCTTTTAGTTTTATTGACGTTGAAATTAAAGCAGCACAGACAGTGCCATAATCTATATCCAAAGTGCCGAGTAGCATAAAGGCTCACAGAAGGCGGGTCTTGACTTGGTAGCTTCAGGGGAATCTTTTTGTAAGGTACAATTAAAAGGTGATGTAATGAGCTCATTATAGGTTAACTGTATCACCTTAGGCTTATATTATTTGCACTTAAATGTTGTGGAAAAACCATGGGCTTTCAGGACCTTGAGCTGTGTAATTGTGTGCATTTAACTCAGAGGAAAAGAATCTAGCTTGTCCAATAGCAGTGTCCCAGTTTCCAGCCCCAGACCTGCTGAAGAGCTCATTGCAGGTGGGCATGAATTTTGTGAATTTGGCACCTTCTGGACCCACTCCCAGTGGCTCAGCACATCCATTTGTCTGGGCATTGTCTGTTTCTTCTCTGGGCTGGGCTTTCACAGACTCGGACTCTAATATGTAAAACCAGAACACCAGCTGATGAATGGACAGTGAGCCCCACCTGTCAGAGGGGTTGATGCATGCCAACCACCAGCCCACCAAATCCCTAAAGGAGCAGACAGCAAACTGTAGTGAGCTGGTTGCCCAGGAAACTGCACCAGCCAAGATGAATGGACTGCATGATTTAAATATTCAGTTGATTACATCGATTCCACGTAAGAGTGGGACCTGCCGCCAGGACCAGATACCTTAAATGGTGCTTGTGTGGGCGCTGCCTGCTGGGATTGCTCCCTGTGACCCCGTGCTTGCCTCGCTGTGCTCCACATTTCCTACAAATGAAAAAGGATGAGTGGATGGTTTAGCAAAGCTTCTGGCCTGTGCGAAGCCCTTGCCATTCGTATTATCCAGGCTTCAGTTGTCCAGGAGCTTGCTTCTTCACAGAAAAGTCATCCTGTTCCTTTAAAGTGATTTCACTCATCTCTGGTTTTCAGTTTTACTTGCTGAGGAAAACATTCTCCTCGATTTCTAAGTTCTCGCTGGTTCCAAGTAGAGCAAGCAACGATAATGGGAGTTTTTTGTTTGTTTTTAAAGATGTCTATGAAACCCAGTTACAAATCATTTCAACTCTGTTGATGTTGATAAAGCATACAGCATTTTGCCAATGACTGTAGAAAGGGGCCCTGTGAATGTAAACCATCTGTTTAACTTCCACAACACTGGAGTAGCCTCTGACATTGTGGGGTTGATTTTTCTTTTCCTTAAATATTTGTATGAAGATAAAAACCATCACTTTTTTTTTTTTTTTTTAAACCATCACCATTCCTTGAGTCTGCCACAAATAGATGTCAGTTTCCTATGGAAGGGAGGATGGGACCAGCTGGCTGCTTCTCCAGCATAAATATCAGGGAACACAGGAGGGGGAGCTTCCCAGGTGGCTCAGTGGTAAAGAATCCTCCTGCCAACGCAGGAGATGCAGGGGACGCAGGTTCGATCACCAGGTCAGGAAGATCCCCTGGAGGAGGGCATGGCAACCCACTCCAGCATTCTTGCTTGGAGAATCCCCGTGGACAGAGGAGCCTGGCGGGCGACAGTCCGTGGGTTCGCAGAGAGTCAGACACGACTGCGTGACTGACTGAGGAGGCACACACAGTGTGGGGTCAGCTGGCCTTGGTGACACAGGAACATTGATGCATGGTAACCACACCTGCCTGAGAAGGTCTCCCCACAGGCGCTGTTTAAAGCAGCTGCCTCTTGGCTTTAGCTTTTTATTAGAAAACATCCTTTGCATCTCTCTGTAAATCTTCCTCTTTTCCCTCTTGGTCTCTGCCTTAGTATCCCTTATCCCCTATTTGGGGTCAGACGTTAGCTGGAGAAGCCTATGATCTCATCTCTTTGAGGAACAGAAAAGCTGTTACCTACCCTGCTGTGGAGTTAGACTCAGAGTTTAGAATTTTAGTTTCTGAACCGTTGGCCATCATTTCCTCGTTTTCATTCAAATCGAGGCATTTGACTTTCAAAGGAAATAATTTTCCTGTTATGTGTCTAGACTTCCCAGTGTTTCCCAGGACGTTTCTGGAAACCTGTTATCCTGGATTAGTACAGAGTCAGCCGCCGGTGCCTTGGTATTAAATATCACACAGCTGTATTCCCTTTTTATGAGCTGAAGCTGAGCTGCAAATCATCATGCATGGATTTGGAGAGGATTGTTTCTGATGGGTGGGTTCTGATGACCGGCTTTTTATCTACTTTCCTGGAGTTGGGCTGATCGGATTATGTGTTTTAGGCCTATAAACCTGAATTATAAAGAAGAGAAATGTGTTCTCATTGCCAGCAGTTCTTTGTCGGTGATGGTGTACCTGGGTGAGTTTTTAAGCTATTGAAATATGCCCTGGATGATCAGGAAGGGTGTCTCTTTCTCAAGTCCCTGGGATGCTGATATACATATCTCTAGAAAGAAATGGAATAGGATGGCCTTGCCAGGGCTGTCTGTAGTCGATGGGACAGCCAGTGCCATCAAATCTCAGCTGCACTGAATGTGATTAGGAGTTGTCACAATACATTTAGCCCTCATCCGTTAAAGAGGGAACTGGGTCAAAGGTCACCTCCACAACAAAGTGGGCATTTAGTGCTTTGATTGGCACTAATGGTAAATGATAGTTAATGAAAATCATTTATAAACCTTGTCCAAACCAGTGTTTCTCTACTGAAAATGGTGGCTGGCTGCCTCTGGGAAGAGCTGTAATTGCGATACAGTTGGTGCCACAGGGTGGTAATTGGGCTTACAGCTTAATGAACTTCGTGTCGGCGACTCATTTCCCCACAGCTGGACCACCTCCGCCCTGACCCCGCCATGGGAATGCTCCTCCCGCTCAGGTGCCCTCTTCACCTTGCACTTGGAGGTGAAATAGCACCACCTTTGAGATGCTTGCTGTGCCCCTTGTGAGGCCTTAGAGTTTGGAATTGTGGTTGACACAGACCCTAATGATGAGAAATAGCCTTTTCAAGTCTACTCGTTGTTTTAAAGGTCATTTAATCTTCACGCAGCAGCTTAATTGAAGTTTCACCCTTCTTATACACCTGACATTCATTTTTAGGGGAAAAGATATAGTCATGGTGAGTTGATGAGAAATGATTTATTTGGCATTTCTTGTCTTTCCTCAGATTTCCATTTGACTCTTAAATTTTCTACTTACATACTTCTTTCCCAATAGTGATGGTGAAATTTCTTCAGGTGAAACCCAGTGTTTGAAGTTTCTTGGGCTGATTCCATGTCATTGGTCAACTGTTGGGAAGCTGTGCCTGGCCACTCATTCTGACTTTCCTTTAAATTATGGTTGACTGAGCTAGAGAACTGTTACCTACCTGAAGGATGGTGTTAGAATGAAAACACCTCTGTGGAAGACTCAAAATTCTGAACAATTTATATAGAACAGCCAACAATAACTAACATTTATTAAATACTTACTATGTGCCAAACCAGGGCCCAGGTCTTGGACGTTAATGAACTCATTTAACTTTTGAAAAAATCCTGTAAGGTCCAGAGGGTTGCCCTATGATGCAGATGAGGGAAATGGAAAGAAAGTGAATTAACTCACCCAGAGACGGGCATCTGATAAGCTGGGCTGCCCCTGCCTATGTGACTCTGGGCACAAATCAGTGAAAGGCTCCCATTCTTGCCATGGCTTGGCTGCCAGGACACAGCATGAATTTCAGCCTCTGCTTGGGTTCCCTGCCAGGCGTCCTTGCGTTTTGCACAATCCACGCAGGCTGTGTGGCACCCGGCTGGTGCATGACAGATCTTCGGTGGCAATGGAACAGTGCTTTCTGAAGGAAATACAATGCAATTTTAACTTTCCTGGTAGCTATACTTAAAAAGAAACAGGCAAAAACATTTTTAAGAATGCACTTTATTTAACCTGCTGCTGCTGCTGCTAAGTCACTTCAGTCGTGTCCGACTCTGTGCGACCTCATAGACGGCAGCCCATCAGGCTCCCCCCGTCCCTGGGATTCTCCAGGCAAGAACACTGGAGTGGGTTGCCATTTCCTTCTCCAATGCAGGAAAGTGAAAAGGGAAAGTGAAGTCGCTCAGTTGTATCCGACCCTTAGCGACCCCATGGACCACAGCCTACCAGGCTCCTCCATCCATAGGATTTTCCAGGCAAGAGTACCGGAGTGGGGTGCCATTGCCTTCTCCATATTTAACCTAATAAATCCAAAAATTATTTTAACATGTAATCAGTAGCAACGTTATTGAGCTATTTTACATTCTTTGAATTTTTTTTTATCTAATCCTTGAGATCCGCCAAGCATCTGACACTCCTGCTACTTCTAACTTGGACTTGGCCATTGGTTTAAGTCCTCAGTGACCACACATGGCTCGTGGTTTGGACAGTGCAGTTCTAGAGTCCCAGTTCATAACCACCTCCCCCTGTATGGGTTCTGAAGGGTAGACTGAATTCTCTCAGATCATCCTTGATTAAGAAAACCTCACTGGAAACAATCAGGTGGATTAGAAATTCCAAACATGGTTCTGTCTGGCTGCTCTCAGAGTAATTATGAAAGCTTCACTTCTGCATACAAAGGGCATGTCAGCATGATTACTGATAGAGCCGCCTTTTGGTGATGCAGAGCCTGAATGTGTATATTAACAGCTTATCAAATTCTGTGGATTATTTAGTTGTCTTTTCACTGTTGTTACTTCTGTCCTTAGAATTTCAGCCAAGCGTGGACAAGGACCTCGAGAGGCAATAAGACCCAAAGAACTTTTAGAAACAGCTTCTTTGTCTGGTTGCGCTGGGTCTTAGCTGCAGCACGTGGGATCTTGGATGCAGCATGCAGACTTCTCAGCACACAGGCTTGGTTGCTTCACGGCACGTGGAATCTTAGTTCCCCTTCTAGGGACCGAATCTATGGCCCCTGTGTTGGAAGGCAAATTCTTCACCACTGGACCACCAGAGAAGTCCTGCAAACCAAATACATTTTAAACTTCTCATCAATTCTGGATAAGAGTCATGCAGTCCAGAAGCTTAGAGACATTTGTGGGTGACTGATTCAAGACCTTTCAATAATGTTTATGCTCTGCAGAGTTAGACTAAGTTATCAGAGGCACAAAAACACAGGCTGAGCCCAGTTTCTCATCTTCTTGCAGTGCCTGCTAGCATGCATTAATGTATTCAATTTAATTTATAGAAGTTTTTCTTAAATAATCCACTTCATTCTTTTTGGTAATAAGGTATGAATCACACTGAATGTCATTAGTCTATAACTGGTCGTATCGTTTTGGAGAACATTCAAGGTTCTTTTCAAACTCTCCGGGAAGTGATGACATCACTTGAAAGGGTTTGTAGAGCTTTAATTACCAGCTGATTATGACAATTGCCATCTGGGCAACCTGCCATGTGATTCTGCTTGGGGGGTGTGGTATGGTTTCCTTGGAGCCAGGCAGCTGTGAGTGATACCGTATTTGGGGAAGAAGACAGGCCCTCTTTAGCTCTGACTTCTCTTAGTTTTCTCATCAATAACTTTGGCAAGTGGCCCCTGCTCTCTGTGATTATCATGGGAACTGCTGACAACCTGGGTGAAGCAGCCCACTTTCAGCCTGGCAGAAAGTAGAGGGTCTTTCCTCTCCTCATTTGTCTTTCCTTCTTAGAAGGAAATGGATTAGGTTGGTTGGAGGTTTGGGCTTGAGGTTTTGTGATTATAAAAATAACTCACACTTGGTCATGGTGTATGATCTTTTTAATGTGTTGTTGGATTCTGATTGCTAGAATTTTGTTACGAATTTTTGCATCTATGTTCACCAGTGATATTGGCCTGTAGTTTTCATTTTTTGTGGGATCTTTGTCGGGTTTTGGTATTAAGGTGATGGTGGCCTCATAGAATGAGTTTGGAAGTTTACCTTCCTTTGCAATATTCTGGAAGAGTTTGAGTAGGATAGGTGTTAGCTCTTCTTGAAATTTTTGGTAGAATTCAGCTGTGAAGCCATCTGGACCTGGGCTTTTGTTTGCTGGAAGAGTTCTGATTACAGTTTCAATTTCTGTGCTTGTGATGAGTCTGTTAAGATTTTCTATTTCCTCCTGGTTCAGTTTTGGAAAGTTGTACTTTTCTAAGACTTTGTCCATTTCTTCCAAGTTGTCCATTTTATTGGCATATGATGGCTGATAGTAGTCTCTTATGATCCTTTGTATTTCTGTGTTGTCTGTTGTGATCTCTCCATTTTCATTTCTAATTTTATTGATTTGATTTTTGTCCCTTTGTTTCTTGATGAGTCTGGCTAATGGTTGTCAATTTTATGTATCCTTTCAAAGAACCAGCTTTTGGCTTTGTTGATCTTTCCTATGGTCTCTTTTGTTTCTTTTGCATTTATTTCTGCCCTAATTTTTAAGAGTTCTTTCTTTCTACTAACCCTGGGGTTCTTCATTTCTTCCTTTTCTAGTTGCTTTAGGTGTAGAGTTAGGTTATTTATTTGACTTTTTTCTTGTTTCTTGAGGTATGCCTGTATTGCTATGAACCTTCCCCTTAGCACTGCTTTTACAGTGCCCCACAGGTTTTGGGTTGTTGTGTTTTCCTTTTCATTCGTTTCTATGCATATTTTGATTTCTTTTTTGATTTCTTCTGTGATTTGTTGGTTATTCATCAGTGTGTTGTTCAGCCTCCTCCTTGGAACCATGATCAAGTGGGTGGGTTTTATCCCAGGGATGCAAGGATTCTTCAATATCTGCAAATCAATCAATGTAATATACCACATTAACAAATTGAAAAATAAAAGCCATATGATTATTTCGATAAATGCAGAGAAAGCCTTTGACAAAATTCAACATCCATTTATGATAAAAACTCTCCAGAAAGCAGGAATAGAAGGAACATTCCTCAACATAATAAAAGCTATATATGACAAACCCACAGCAAACATTATCCTTAATGGTGAAAAATTGTTAAAGCATTTCCCCTAAAATCAGGAACAAGACAACGGTGCCCACTCTTGCCACTACTATTCAACATAGTTTTGGAAGTTCTGGCCACAGCAATCAGAGCAGAAAAAGAAATAAAAGGAATCCAAATTGGAAAAGAAGAAGTAAAACTCTCACTGTTTGCAGATGACATGATCCTCTACATAGAAAACCCTAAAGACTCCACCAGAAAATTACTAGAACTAATCAATGAATATAGTAAAGTTATGGGATATAAAATCAACACACAGAAATCCCTTGCATTCCTATACACTAATAATGAGAAAATAGAGAAATTAAGGAAACAATTCCATTCACCATTGCAATGAAAAGAATAAAATACTTAGGAATATATCTACCTAAAGAAACTAAAGACCTATATATAGAAAACTATAAAACACTGATGAAAGAAATCAAAGAGGACACTAATAGATGGAGAAATATACCATGTTCATGGATCGGAAGAATCAATATAGTGAAAATGAGTATACTACCCAAAGCAATCTATAGATTCAATGCAATCCCTATCAAGCTACCAGCGGTATTTTTCACAGAACTAGAACAAATAATTTCAAGATTTGTATGGAAATACAAAAAACCTCGAATAGCCAAAGCAATCTTGAGAAAGAAGAATGGAACTGGAGGAATCAACCTGCCTGACTTCAGGCTCTACTACAAAGCCACAGTCATCAAGACAGTATGGTACTGGCACAAAGACAGAAATATAGATCAATGGAACAAAATAGAAAGCCCAGAGATAAATCCACACACCTATGGACACCTTATCTTCGACAAAGGAGGCAAGAATATACAATGGAGTAAAGACAATCTCTTTAACAAGTGGTGCTGGAAAAACTGGTCAACCACTTGTAGAAGAATGAAACTAGATCACTTTCTAACACCACACACAAAAATAAACTCAAAATGGATTAAAGATCTAAACGTAAGACCAGAAACTATAAAACTCCTAGAGGAGAACATAGGCAAAACACTTTCCGACATAAATCACAGCAGGATCCTCTATGATCCACCTCCCAGAATACTGGAAATAAAAGCAAAAATAAACAAATGGGATCTAATTAAAATTAAAAGCTTCTGCACAACAAAGGAAACTATAAGCAAGGTAAAAAGACAGCCTTCTGAATGGGAGAAAACAATAGCAAATGAAGCAACTGACAAACAACTAATCTCAAAAATATACAAGCAACTCATGCAGCTCAATTCCAGAAAAATAAACGACCCAATCAAAAAATGGGCCAAAGAACTAAACAGACATTTCTCCAAAGAAGACATACGGATGGCTAACAAACACATGAAAAGATGCTCAACATCACTCATTATCAGAGAAATGCAAATCAAGACCACAATGAGGTACCATTTCACACCAGTCAGAATGGCTGCGATCCAAAAGTCTACAAGCAATAAATGCTGGAGAGGGTGTGGAGAAAAGGGAACCCTCTTACACTGCTGGTGGGAATGCAAACTAGTACAGCCACTATGGAGAACAGTGTGGAGATTCCTTAAAAAACTGCAAATAGAACTGCCTTATGACCCAGCAATCCCACTGCTGGGCATACACACCGAGGAAACCAGAATTGAAAGAGACACATGTACCCCAATGTTCATTGCAGCACTGTTTATAATAGCCAGGACATGGAAACAACCTAGATGTCCATCAGCAGATGAATGGATAAGAAAGCTGTGGTACATATACACAATGGAGTATTACTCAGCCATCAAAAAGAATTCATTTGAATCAGTTCTAATGAGATGGATGAAACTGGAACCTATTATACAGAGTGAAGTAAGCCAGAAAGAAAAACACCAATACAGTATACTAACGCGCATATATGGAATTTAGAAAGATGGTAACGATAACCCTGTATGCAAGACAGCAAAAGAGACACAGATGTATAGAACAGTCTTTTGGACTCTGTGGGAGAGGGAGAGGGTGGGATGATTTGGGAGAATGGCATTGAAACATGTATAATATCATATATGAAACAAATCGCCAGTCCACGTTTGATGCTTGATATAGGATGCTCAGGGCTGGTGCACTGGGATGACCCAGAGGGATGGTATGGGGAGGGAGGTGGGAGGGAGTTTCAGGATGGGGAACAAATGTGTACCTGTGGCGGATTCATGTTGATGTATGGCAAAACCAATACAATATTGTAAAGTAATTAACCTCCAATTAAATAAATTTATATTAAAAAAAAAAGTAACTCACATACATTGCAGCCATCAGCATTAGAGATAGAATGTGTTGGCATATCTTTTTGAATTGGGTCTACTTTTTTTTTTCTCTATCAAAATATAGCTATTAACACTTACGGTTTACTGTTAGCAAAAATTAACACAACTGCTGGTTGCTCAGTCATGTCTGATTCTTTGCGTCCCCATGGAACTGTAGCCTACCAGGCTCCTCTGTCCATGAAATTCTTCAGGCAAGAATACTGGAGTGGGTTGCCATGTCCTCCTCCAGAGGATCTTTCTGATCTGATGACCGAACCTGCCTTCCGTGTGTCTCCTGGATTGGCAGGAGGATTCTTTACCACTGAGCCACCTGGGAAGCTGCCAAAACTAGGGCTGCCCTCTTAAACTCCCTTACAAAAAGTGAAAAGTGTCGGTCACTCAGTTGTGTCTGACTCTCTTTCGACCCCCTGGACTGTAGCCTGCTAGGCTCCTCTGTCCACGGGATTTTCCAGGCAGGAATACTGGAGTGGGTTGCCATTTCCTTCTCCAGGGGACCTTCCTGACTAAGGATTGAACGGTGGTCTTCTGCATTGCAAGCAGATTCTTTACTGTCTGAGCCACCAGGGAAGCCCGTTAACAAAAACTCTCTTTTAATGCTCATGGTCATGATCCCACTATATAGTTTGTGCCATTAGGAACCTAGCAGTGTCTTTCCAAGAAAAAAAAATGAATTGAGAAGTTACCAGGATAAATGAAGATAAAGGGGACACTAATTAGTAGAATTATTTAGATAAAAAGTAGAACTTATTGATATCATAGGACTGAAAGATTGCCAAAAATAATCAAGAACATGTATACATTTTCTCTGCAAAATAGTATTAAAAGATATTAATGATCCCTTTCCTTTCTTCCTTCTTTCGTTTCTTCCCTCCTCCTTTCCCTTTTCTGCTCTTTTTCCCTTCCCTTCCCTTTCTTACCTTCTTTCATTTGTCTTTCCTTCTTAGAAAGAAATGGGTTAGGTTGGTTGGAGGTTTGGGCTTGAGGTTTTGTGATTATAAAAGTAACTCACAGATCATGGTGATATGTGTGGATCATGGCTATGGGAATATTTTTAGTCAAAAAACCAATTACTCTGAGCCACCAAGATCTTGATAATGGGTCCATACCCTACAAATGCTCCTAATTTTGATCATATCTGTTATTGAGCTGGTAGCAACTGTTTGGTTTGGCTACCAATTACCTTTAAAAGAAGGCCTCACATCTTAGAGTAAGAGTCAAAGAAATGCAAACTCTGAGGTGCAGGTGGACACTTCATCAGTTAAGAAACTTCAGTAAGCACCAGATCCCGATTCTGTCCAAGGAGAAATTTGAAAAGGGCATTTAGGGGAGGGATACTGAATGGACGGCAGAATGGATGGTAGACTTGAGGGATGATGCTTGGTGACAGGTGAGGAACGGGCAGTTGCGGGCGTCCAGCGGCAGGGTCTACCTCACTGATCCATCATTTACCATCTTGGGCCACGTTGCTGAGATTGAGTCACAGTGAAGTGCACAGTAGCTCAGCAGCCCCCAGCCTTTCTTGGCCCCAGGAGCCAGTTTCGTAGATGACAGTTTTTCCACGGTTGGAGGTAGGTGATGGTTTGGGAATGACTCAAGTGCAGTAGGGTTTGAGCTCTGTGAGAATCTAGCACTGCTGCTGACCTGACAGGAGGCAGAGCTCAGGCAGGAGTGTGCGCGCGATGGGGAGCGGCTGTAAATACAGATGAAGCTTTGCTTGGTCCCTCTCACCCCTGCTGCACAGGATGGTTCCTAACAGGCTGCATTCCAGGACCGGCTCATGGCCTCGGGGTTGGGAACACCCTGCAATAGCTGAAGCTTGATTACGTGACTGGCTTTTGGGATGAGTTGGGGTGTGCCTGGCTTTGTCATTCTACCAAGATGGAAGAGTACATCTGGGTGCTCAGTAGCCCAAGTGTCCACCGCAGATGCAGTTTTCACTTAGAAACAACAGCTGCTAACAGCTGCTTCCAGTTGTCCTGATTTTCTTTGGATTCTCAATAATCCTGATAGTCTCATTCAATGTGTTTCCTTCCATGGGCTTGGAACTTCCTCAGTGGCACAGCCAACAGCCTCGTCCCTGGTGCTTTGGTGTTCCAAAGCTTGACCTCCTTATGGTGGGTTGTAATCTCAGCAGCTGTTGAAAATTTCTCAGTGGAATGGTGATTTTTTCCTTATAGTGTTTCTGTTTTCTCTGCCTCTTATATGCCCCTAAAGCAAGAAGAGAGACAAGAAAGAACAAATCACAGTCATTCCTAGGTTTCTGCAGGGCCAGTACTAACATCCCAGGACCCTGGGTGGGTACTAACATCCAAAGATGCCCAAGTGTCATGTTAAATGGTGTAGTGTTTGCTTACAACCTATACACATCTGCCTAAATGTGTTAAATCATCTACAAGTTACTTAAAAAAGAACAAATCACAGTCATTCCTAGGTTTCTGCAGGGCCAGTACTAACATCCAAGGACCCTGGGTGGGTACTAACATCCAAAGATGCCCAAGTGTCATGTTAAATGGTGTAGTGTTTGCATACAACCTATACACATCTGCCTAAATGTGTTAAATCATCTACAGGTTACTTAAAACACCTAACATAATGTAAGTGTAATGTAAACAATTGCTGGTGCACAGCATGGTCAAGTTTTGCTTTTTGAAACTTTCTGGAATTATTCTTTTCAAATAGTTTCAATCTGCACTTGGTTGAATCTGCAGATGCAGAGCCAGTGGGTATGGAGGATTGACTGGATGCAGCAGTTTAAGTCTAAATCTGTAAAACAGAATAAAACATGATTCATAATGGTCTGTATACACTTGTAGTACCTTAATCTTAGCCCTCTTTTCTTACTTTTTGCATTTGACAGTTACCTTTAATACATACACTCATATACACACAGTGACACAATTATAAAACTGTCACTGTTATTCAGCCGCTAAGTCGTGTTCCGTTCTTTGAGACCCCATGGACAGCAGCATACCAGGCTTCTCTGTCCTTCAGTATCCCTTGGGGTTTACCCAAGTTAATGTCCATTGAGACGGTGATTCTATCCAACCACCTCATCCTCTGTCATCCCCTTCTCCTCCTGCCCTCAATATTTCCCAGCATCAGAGTCTTTTCCAGTCAATCAACTCTTTGCATCAGCTGGCCAAAGTATTGGAGCTTCAGCATCAGTCCTTCCAATGAATATTCAGGGTTGATTTCCTTTAGGATGGACTGGTTGGATCTCCTTGCAGTCCAAGGGACTCCCAAGAGTCCTCTCCAGCACCACAATTTGAAGGCATCAGTTCTTCGGCGCTCAGCTTTATGGTCCAACTCTCACATCCATACATGACTACTGGAAAAACCATAGCTTTGACTGTAAAGCTGTCATGGAGGTGTTTTTTTTTTCTTTCTAGCAACGGAATCTGATTGCTGCCTGTGTAAGTCAGTGCCCATGGCTGGCGTTGCACTTGACTGTGCGGTTGGTGGACACGGTGGGGCCCGGCATGGTTTCCCACACGTCATTTTGGGCTGCAGAGATAGCTTTGACATTTCAGTACAGTGTCAAAACACTTGATAATTCAGAGAGCACTTTCAATGATGCTAGGCATAAGCTAGAAGGTCAGTAAATGGATGGGTGAGGTGCCTTAGAGTATTATTCATCCTTCAAGGCAATGATTGGGCTCCAGTTGGTCACAGGAGCTTTGAAATCCCTTAATGTGGTGAGAGCTGTTCCTTTGTTTCTTTTCCTCTGGAAGAGAGTGCCGTTTTTAGACTCATTTAGCCCGAGCTGTGGGCATAGGAGAGTCTGAGGAGAATATGAGGCAAACCTGTGTCTTCTGACACAGGTTCTGTTACACGGTTGGGTCCAAACAGTACCACCGTCCGAGGAAAACAGGCCAGACCCTCCACTACAGCAGAAATTCCTGCACACATTCCCAGACTTTAGTTAGGAACTGTGGAGCATTACTATGGTTTTCTAGTCCATCAGCTGTTTACCTTTCCTCATGATTTTTCTTAGGAACACTTGTGCTAATTTTCAGGCAATACTGTGTGAACCCACATCTCCAGAAATGGGTCCCTCATAGGTTTAAGCTAAGAAAATGGAAACTACTGGTGAAAAAGAGATATTGATTATTGGAAATCTAACTTCATGGA
This sequence comes from Cephalophus harveyi, assembly GCA_006410635.1. Taxonomy (NCBI): domain Eukaryota; kingdom Metazoa; phylum Chordata; class Mammalia; order Artiodactyla; family Bovidae; genus Cephalophus; species Cephalophus harveyi. The sequence goes on from SJYT01082756.1 coordinate 65,450, forward strand.
GGTTATTTTTAATTTTATTAAATCTATTTTTGTTGAAGTGGAGTTGACTTACCATCTTGTGTCAGTTTCAGGTATACAGCAAAGTGATGAATAATTATGATCAATTATTAATATTAATTAATATTATAATAAGTGATATAGAATTATAATTAAATATGATTATACACATATATAATCTTATATAAATATAATCTTATTAACAGCGAGTCCCTTGGACTGCAAGGCAATCCAACCAGTCCATCCTAAGGGAGATCAGTCCTGGGTGTTCATTGGAAGGACTGATGCTGAAGCTGAAACTCCAATACTTTGGCCACCTCATGTGAAGAGTTGACTCATTGGAAAAGACCCTGATGCTGGGAGGGATTGGGGGCAGGAGGAGAAGGGAACGACAGAGGATGAGATGGTTGGATGGCATCCCTGGCTCGATGGACATGAGTTTGGGTGAACTCCAGGAGTTGGTGATGGACAGGGAGGCCTGGCGTGCTGTGATTCATGGGGTTGCAAAGAGTCGGATACAACTGAGCGACTGAAGTGAACTGAATCTTTTATATGTATATATAACCTTCTTCAGATTCTTTTCCCATATAGATTATTATAAGATATTGAGTATAGTTTCCTGTGCTGAACAGTAGGACCTTGTTTATCTGCTTTATATATAGTAGTGTGCATCTGTTAATCCCCAATTCCTAATTTATCCCTCTACCCCACTGTCCACTTTGGTAACATGTTTGTTTTCGAAGTCTGTGACTCTGTTTATGTTTTAAAAATAAGTTCATTATAATCACGTTTTTAGATTCCACATATGTGGTATCATACAACATTTGTCTTTCTCTTTCTAACTTCCTTCACTCAGTATGAAATCTCCAAGTCCTGCAAATGGCACTATTTCATTCTTTTTATGGCTGAGTGATATTCCATTGTATATCTGTACCACATCGTCTTTATCCATTCATCTGTTGATGGGCATTTAGGTTGCTTCCATGTCTTGGTTATTGTGAAGAGTGCTGCTGTGAACACTGGGGTGCATGTATCTTATCAAATTTTGGTTTTATATGCATATATGCCCAGGAGTGGGATTGCTGGATCGTGTGGTAGCTCTATTTTTAGTTTTTAAGGAACATCCAAACTGTTCTCCATAGTGGCTGTTACCAATTTACTTTCCCACCAGCCCTGTAGGAGGGTTCCCTTTTCTTTATGGAGGTTATTTTCATCCCTTGCCCACAAACGAATCTGGGAGTGCTTTCAGATGCTAATGTTGGAAAACCCAACATGATCAATTCAAGAGGAATGAAGTACACTGGCTCACGTAGCTCAGCACTTCTGGGGCAAGACTGGCTTCAGGCTCGATTGGCTTCAGGCTCAAATTAGAATTGAGTTTCTCCTTATTTCTTGGCTCTGCTTCTAGCGCCTCTGCTCTGTTCGCACAGAGTCTCCCTTTCTGGCCACGGACGGCTGCCAGGTGTGGCCCTGAGCCAGTCAGGAGGAGTGAGCTTCCGGTTTTGGAAGTCCCGGCAGCCTAACTGGCTCTGCATGGGCCATGTGCCCTTGCCTGGGTGATTCGCTGTGGCCACGGAACAGGTCAGATTAATTGGCTTGGATCTAGGTTGTGTGCCTCATGCCTGGGGTCTGGAGGTGTATTCACTCTCAGACTACCCAAAGCATATTCCTATTGGCCCAGTGTACATACAGTATTCTTTTTTTTTAAAAAAGATAGTTGTTTTGATTTATTTTCTATTGAAGTATATTTGATACATAATATTGTGCTTGTTTCAGGAAGTATAGCAAAGTGATGTAGCATTTTTTTGCAGATTATATTCCATTAAAGGTTATTAGAAGATCAAGGGTATAATTCTTTGTGCTATATAGTATATCCTTGTTGCTTATCTATTTTGCATATGGCAGTTTGGATTTCTTAATCTTATACCCTTAATTTGTCCCTCTCTTTTTAATATAAAATATTAAGTAGATAAATAAAAGGACATAAGAAAACATGAATGGTGGCCATCTCTGGCATTGGTATTGTAGGTGATTTCGGCATTTTTTCTTTTGTTTTTACTCCTTTTGTGGCTTCTGAATTTTTAGATGTGAGGGTGTAAAATTTTTATAAGTAGAAAAATTATCATAATTGCATTTATACCTGAGTCCTAAAAGTACTTTAGAACTACATTCTTTAAGAAAATAAGATCTTTTTTCTCCTACCTTTTCCTTTGTATATTTTCTTAGGAAATCTTTCTCTGAAATAAGTTAAATATTTGCCTATGCTCTATCATTTATGCATTATTTCTTCAATCTATTTGGAATTTCTTTGGGTCTGTGGTATAAGGTGAGACTCTAATTTGATTTTCTTTTTCCAAATTAATAAATTTTTAGACAACGGTTGAAATTTTAATTTCTTCTCCATTGATTTGGAAGGTTTGTTTTCTTGTGCTTTAAAAAAAAAAGACATTCTTGCCAAATTTCTTCTAGGCAAGTTTTCTGCTGTTAATCAGCTAACCCCACGTGGGTAATAGAGAAAGAGAATGTGAAGACTAGGAAAACAGGAAAGAAAGAGCAAATGCTCCTGTGTGGAGAGCTATATGGTTCTTGGAGGCGTACCATTTCCAAAAATGAAAGCTCTATAATCATGTGACAGTCCTGTTGCTTTTCTTTCCCAAATTTCTCCTACTGTCACACCTGTTAATGTAGGAAGAATTGGCTGATCAAACATGGGAAGTTATTTGCAAGCCCTCTGGAATAATCGGCAAACAGCCCAGCCAGTTTCACTTCTTGTCCCACATGGCAAACTTTACAGAGAATATTTCCGAGGGAAATATTCATTATTGTACAAAGTGGCCCTCATTTGTGCATAAACAAGACATTTATTGGAAATGTGTTTTAATCGTACATATATTTGCCGAGTACCTGTTTTAATTTTACCAATAAAATTTTATGTTTCAACAACTGTCAGTTGGCACAGTTTTTTATATAGTCTTAAAATGAAAGATTTAAATATGATACAGATATGAAATCGTATGAATGATTGAAAAGAAACTTTCCTAGCATCTCCCATAATAGTGATCCCTGAGAGAAAATTGCAATGAACATATGCTGCTGTTCAGGGAAAATTTTTTAAAGGCATGACTGTCTTTTGGTGAGTATGTTAAAATCATACATGAATGCATCCCTGAGGTTATCTCAAATTTAGAAGTTCCATGGAAGTCAATGGGAGTCTTGCTTGGGAAAGATTACATTTTCAGAGATAATGATGGATATTTCGTACTCACACAAGTCAAGAATACTATGATTTTGCCAATAAAAGATTATAGAATTTTGTATATTTCAAAATCTTATTGCCGCAGCCACATTCAGACTAGCTTCGAACACAGCTTCCTTTAGCCGCTTCACACAAATATCAGTGCTGCTCTTTTTAAAAGCCCGGCTGCATTCAGTGCCACGTCCCCATCACTTGGTAGGAGACACAATTTCCTGAATGGGCTTGAGTTTTCTCTCTTGAGGGTTTTGGACTGAATGAGACCATCTGTGTAGATATGTTTAGCATTGATTTGGATGTTTTTAGAGTCTGTTTAATTGATAATCTAGTCTCAGGCCTGTTGATTAACAACTTTGTTTCTCTTTTAGGGAACTGTGTTTCCCATGCTAAAAAGCAAAATTCCCAGTGCCAAATCTTAGAACTCTTTGTAAATTGTATACTTAAAGTCAGTTGTCATATTTAGTTTGAGTCTTTGTGATAAAATCAGATGCTGACTCCCCACAAGAACTGGAAATTTCAGATCTTAGATAAAACACCGGAGTGAATTCATGGTCATGGACCAAGTGGGCTTCATGGTTATGAACCTGGAGAGGAGTCAGTGTATAGGGCTTTTAAAATTATTTTACAAATATACCACTCTTCTTTGTTTTGGGGCTCAGCCATGCTGCCGTGGTTGTTACCTCCATGTTGAATTTCTTCTTGCTCTCCTATTGTTTCAAGTGGGAACAGTGGAAACACTTTGGATTCTGCTAATTTTCAAATTATTTTTTATGTGGCATAAGGTGTGTTATATTCTTAGGAAAACAAAGTCACTGTATTATAATTAAAGATTGCTTGTTATAAGCACTTGATAAAAATGCCACAAAATGTATTATTTGGGTCAAAATTATTTAATGTATATTAATATATATCTTTTGGAGAAGAAAATGGCAACCCACTCCACTATTCTTGCCTGGAGAATCCCATGGACAAAGGAGCCAGGTGGGCTACAGCCCATGGGGTCACAAAGTGTCAGACACGACTGAGCGACTAACACACACACAATATATATCTCTGACCCTCAGTAACAATATTCATTTCTTTGTTTTCTGCTTGTGAGTCAGAATTGTCATAATTTCTGTAACCCCAGTACAATACTCAGGACATTTAAGTACTTGTTATTGGAGCAGGAAGGTGAATAAGAGGGCAGTTAAGGGGTGGGACAAAGCATGATAATGAAGGGAGAATCTTTGGATGGAGAAGGGAAGAAGATGTGATCATTTGGGTGGGAAGATATTTTTCACTCTTAGGATATGTCATGGTTGACTTTGTTTTTAAAGCTGTCTGGTACATTTAAAAAGTCTCAAAGGGAGTCATCCATCTGATGACTGGGTTGATGGGGAAGAGTTGCCACAAGTCCAGACTCTTCAGGGGCCACTGTTATCAGAGACCCCTGAGAGCTGGGGTCAAGGGGCCCTGTTTTAGGAAACTCAAGGAGGCAGAGCACTACAAAAAGAAGCTTATTCTAGAACGGAGGCCTGACCTCAGTGACAGGAAGCTTTCCGAAATAATTATACGAGTTAATTTTGCAGAAGTGATATAAAGAACAAATTCCTATTAATATGGAACTTCAGCTATCTATATATATATTTTTCCTAAACGTCTTAGGCTTGTCATGTTAAGAAGAAACAGGATATGTCCCTAGTACAAAAATGACTATGCCACATTTATTTATATATTAAACTAAATGCAAATCTGCTTTTTTTTGTTAAAATAAGTATGTATCCTGGACTTGGATCAAGATGGTGGAGTAGGAGGACACAAAGCTCACCTCCCTCCACAAATGCACCAAAAATACATCTACGTGAAGAACAGTTCTCACTGAAAAACAGTTCTCACTGTCTAACTGGAGACAGGCAGAGGGACTCCTGCACAACCGAGGCTGTGAAAAGATACACGTGTAATCAGTCAGAAAGGGACAAAGAGCAATTGGGTCAGGACCTGTGCCCCCAGGAAGGGACTGAGAAGAGAAGGGAGATGATACAGGTAGAGACCTTCCCTTAGGAGTGAGTGGTTTGAGTCACATATCAGGCATCCCAGTCTTGGGTCTGACACAGGGAAGACAAGCGCCCCTTGGCTGATAGGACTGACAGGAGGGCTGTGAGAAGCCTGAATTCTACTGAGAGGACCCACAAATGCTGGTTCAGTCCTGCAGCAGAATGGAGATGGTGGACTGATCAGAAGGGTGGTTCACTGGTTTCCTACAGACACCCTGGTGTGCGCCCTGGCCTGAACCAAGTGGGCGTTCTTAACTCTGACTCCTTGTCTCACGTCAGAGTTCCACATGGGAGCGAGGGCTGCCAGGGAAAGAGTGTGGACATGAGCCGCCATGGTGGCTCAAACCCTAATGGGTGTCTGAGCGGAAAGGGGGCAACCGTTACTGAGGATTTCACAGACGGTGCATCAGAGGTGGATTGCCTCTCTGACTCTGGACACTTTGCCACATCTTGACCCTCACCAAATACCCATACCAGCACCACTTCCCTCTGGGAACGAGAGTAAGGGTGCTGGGAGGGGAAGAGCACACACTTAAAGAGAACTGTGCCGGCTTGCACCCAACCCTCGGGCTTCTATTCTAGCAACTTGACACCTGCCCTTGCCTTCAATAGAGTGGTGCTGGCTACTGAACACAGGAGATTAAAAGATGCTTGCTCCTTGGAAGAAAAGCTGTGACCAACCTAGATAGCATATTAAAAAGCAGAGACATTACTTTGCCAACAAAGGTCCATATAGTCAAACCTGTGGCTTTTCCACTGGTCATGTACAGATGTGAAAGAAGTGAAAGCTGAGCACCGAAGAATTGACGCTTTTGAATTGTGGTGTTGGAGAAGACTCTTGAGAGTCCCTTGGACTGCAAGGAGATCCAACCAGTCCATCCTAAAGGAGATCAGTCCTGAATATTCATTGGAAGGACTGATGCTGACGCTGAAACTCCAATCCTTTGGCTACCTGATGTGAAGGACTGAGTCATTTGAAAAGACCCTGATTCTGGAAAAGATTGAAAGCAGGAGGAGAAGGAGTTGACAGAGGATGAGATGGTTGGACGGCATCACTGACTTGATGGACATGAGTTTGAGCAAACTCCAGGTGTTGGTGATGGACAGGGAAGCCTGGTATGCCGTAGTCCATGGGGTTGCAAAGAGTTGGACACAACTGAGTGATTGAACTGAACTGAACACAGAGGAAGCCCTGACTCACACCTGGCTCCAGCCCCTCTGTCTCCAGTTCCACCTGCTACTGAAGTAGGAGCACACCTGATGGAAGATATGACTTGTGTTCACGTTAGATCCAGCCCTCCCACCAAAGCCACTGGGTACATGCAGACTGCACAGTGATGCTCCCACACAAGGGCATACCTTAACAACCAGAAGCGGTCTGTTTCCCCTTAATTTTACAGAGACAGGGAAAGATAAGCAAATGAGGAGACAGAGGAATTTGCCCTAATTGAAAGGGCAAGAGAAAACTTCTGAATAAACAACTAATGAAACAAAAGCCAACAATTTACTAGCTAAAGAATTCAAAGAATTAATAATAAGGATGCCAACCTAGTTAGGTCAAAGAATAGATAAACACAGTGAGAATATTAGCAAGGAACTAGAAAATATAAAAAAGAGCCAGTTAGAACTGAATAATGCAATAACTAAAATGAAAAATACCCTAGAAGTGAACAGCAGATTAGGTGAAGCAGAAGAATGCATACATGATATGGAAGATAGAGTAATGGAAATCACCCAATCAGAACAGCAAAAAGAAAAATTAAAAAAGAAAATTTAAGGATTCTCTAGGGTAATATTGTACATACCAGCACTCATAGGGGTTCCAGAGGGAGAGGAGAGAGAGAGGAGGTGGAAAATGTATTTAATGAAATTATGACTGAAAAAAATCCTAAACCTGAAGAAGGAGATAGATATCTAGTTACAGGAAGTACAGAGAACCCCAAACAAGATGAACCCAAACAGACCCACACCAAGACATACTATAATTAACAGAGCAAAAGTTAAAGAGAGGATTCTAAAGGCAGCAGTAGAAAAACAGAGTCATATACAAGGGAACCCTTATAAAGCTATCAGCTGACTTCTTTGCAGAAACCCTGAAGGCCAGAAGGGAGTGGTATGATATATCTATAAAGTGCTGAAAGGGAAACACTGTCAACCTAGAATACTCTACCCAGCAAGGTTATCACTTAGAATAGAAGGAAAGAAAAAGAACTTCTCAGGCAGGCAAAAACTAAAAGAGTTCATCAATGCTAAATAAATCCTAAAAGAAAAACTGAAGGGTCTTCTCTAAGGGGAAAGAAAATGAAAAATCATACCAGTAAAGGTTCAGAACAGCAAAAAGAAAAATTAAAAAAGAAAATTTAAGGATTCTCTAGGGTAATATTGTACATACCAGCACTCATAGAGATTCCAGAGGGAGAGGAGAGAGAGAGGAGGTGGAAAATGTATTTAATGAAATTATGACTGAAAAAACTCCGAAACCTGAAGGAGATAGACGTCTAGTTACAGAAAGTACAGAGAACCCCAAACAAGATGAACCCAAACAGACCCACACCAAGACATAATTAGCACAGCAAAAGTTAAAGAGAGGATTCTAAAGGCAGCAGTAGAAAAACAGAGTCATATACAAGGGAACCCTTATAAAGCTGTCAGCTGACTTCTTTGCAGAAACCCTGAAGGCCAGAAGGGAGTGGTATGATATATTTAAAGTGCTGAAAGGGAAACACTGTCAACCTAGGATACTCTACCCAGCAAGGTTATCACTTAGAATAGAAGGAAAGAGAAGGAACTTCTCAGGCAGGCAAAAACTAAAAGAATTCATCAATGCTAAATAAATCCTAAAAGAAAAACTGAAGGTTCTTCTCTTGTAAACATGAAGATGTAAAATGTGACATCAAAAACACAAATTATGTGGGAAGGGAGTATAGATCTTTTGGAATTTGCTTGAACTTAAAGGACTCCCTGTTTAAAACATAGATAAATTTATAGATCAGCAAACAAACAATAGAGATCAATGAAACCAAGAGCTTTTTTGTTGGAAATATTTTTAAAAGTTGATAAGCCCCTAGGCTTAAGAGAAAAAAAGAGAGACCCAAATAAACAAGAAATAAAAAAGAAGAAATTACAATCGATATCATAGAAAGACAATCATCAGAGAATACTGTTAACCATTTTATGCCAACAGGTTGTACAGCACGAAAGAAATGGGAAAATGTCTGGGAAAAAATAACCTTTTAAGACTGAATTAGGAAGAAGTAGGCAACAACAACAACAAAAATCCTTGCAGACAAAAGTCCAAGACCAGACAGGGGAATTTTACCAAAGATTTCAAGAAAAGCTAATACCTATTCTTCTCAAACTATTCCAAATAATTGAAGAGGGGGGAAACATTTGTTTTAGGAGATTGCTATCTCCCTGATACCAAAGCCAGACAAAGACACTACAAAAACTAGAGACCAATATCTCTGATGACTATATATGCAAAAATTCCTCAACAAAATATTACCAAATCAAACTCAACAATATATAGAAGGATCATACACCATGATCAAGAAGGATTTTTCTATTCCAATGATGCAAGGATGGTTCAGTATTCTCAAACCAACCCACATAAGACAGCACATCAATAAATGGAAAGATAAAAATCATAGGATCATCTCATAATATGAAGTTTAAAAGACAAAAAATTTATAAATTAAGTATAACTAAAATAATCTGTAAAAGAGTAAACATGAAGATGTAAAACATGACATCAAAAACACAAATTATGTGGGAAGGGAGTAAAAATGTAGATCTTTTGGAATTTGCTTGAACTTAAAGGACTCCCTGTTTAAAACATAGATAGATTTATAGGTCAGCAAACAAACAATAGAGATCAATGAAACCAAGAGCTTTTTTGTTGGAAATATTTTTAAAAGTTGATAAGCCTTTAGCTAGGCTTCTTAAGAGAAAAAAAGAGAGACCCAAATAAACAAGAAATAAAAAAGAAGAAATTACAGTCGATATCATAGAAAGACAGTCATCAGAGAATACTGTTAACCATTTTATGCCAACAGATTGTACAGCACGAAAGAAACGGGAAAATGTCTGGGAAAAAATAACCTTTTAAGACTGAATTAGGAAGAAGTAGGCAACCTGAACAGACCAATCACTAGTAGTGCACTTGTATTAGTAATTAAAAAAAAAAAAATCCTTGCAGACAAAAGTCCAAGACCAGACTGTTTCACAGGGGAATTTTACCAAAGATTTAAAGAAGAGCTAATATCTGTTCTTCTCAAACTATTCCAAATAATTGAATAGGGGGGAAACATTTGTTTTAGGAGATTGCTATCTCCCTGATACCAAAGCCAGACAAAGACACTACAAAAATGAGAGACCAATATCTCTGATGACTATATATGCAAAAATTCCTCAACAAAATATTAGCAAATCAAACTCAACAATATATAGAAGGATCATACACCATGATCAAGAAGGATTTTTCTATTCCAATGATGCAAAGATGGTTCAGTATTCTCAAACCAACCCACATAAGACAGCACATCAATAAATGGAAAGATAAAAATCATAGGATCATCTCAAAATTCCTCAACAAAATATTAGCAAATCAAACTCAACAATATATAGAAGGATCATACACCATGATCAAGAAGGATTTTTCTATTCCAATGATGCAAAGATGGTTCAGTATTCTCAAACCAACCCACATAAGACAGCACATCAATAAATGGAAAGATAAAAATCATAGGATCATCTCAAAAGACACAGAAAGAGCAGTTAACAAAATTAAACACTCATCTATGACAAACCCACAGCTAGCATCATAGTTGGTGGAGAAAAGCTGAAAGCCTTTTTCCTAAAATCTGGAACAAGAGATGGATGCCGCAACAGAACAGCATTGCATCATTAACTTAGGGTCTACAGCTCAGACTTTTCCATCTCTACAGGACAGTGGTGTAGCTGGCCAGTGCCATCAGAGGAAAAACTAGGACCTTGAGTGCAGTTTGGAGGAGGCTGTTAGCAGCGTACTGCTCAGACAGGGCTCTGGCATGGACCCACTCAAACAGCCAGCCCCTCTGGGTCAAGTCCTTGTCGGGTCCCAGCAGCCAATTTGAATGACTTTCATTTCTTTTTCTTGTCTAGGATTTGACAAAGACTTATAATACTATCCTAAATGGGCATCCTTGGTACTTGGTTTGTTTGTATGGCCTATGAGTGAGAATGACTTTAGTAGTTTTCAATGCATGAAAAAAATCTAAAGAACATTGTTATGATATGTGAAAGTGACGTGAGACTAACATTTCTCAAAATTAAACACTCATCTATGACAAACCCACAGCTAGCATCATAGTTGGTGGAGAAAAGCTGAAAGCCTTTTTCCTAAAATCTGGAACAAGAGATGGATGCCGCAACAGAACAGCATTGCATCATTAACTTAGGGTCTACAGCTCAGACTTTTCCATCTCTACAGGACAGTGGTGTAGCTGGCCAGTGCCATCAGAGGAAAAACTAGGACCTTGAGTGCAGTTTGGAGGAGGCTGTTAGCAGCGTACTGCTCAGACAGGGCTCTGGCATGGACCCACTCAAACAGCCAGCCCCTCTGGGTCAAGTCCTTGTCGGGTCCCAGCAGCCAATTTGAATGACTTTCATTTCTTTTTCTTGTCTAGGATTTGACAAAGACTTATAATACTATCCTAAATGGGCATCCTTGGTACTTGGTTTGTTTGTATGGCCTATGAGTGAGAATGACTTTAGTAGTTTTCAATGCATGAAAAAAATCTAAAGAACATTGTTATGATATGTGAAAGTGACGTGAGACTAACATTTCTGTGTCTGTAAGTAAAGTCTCATCTACGTACTTTTGGCCATGGCTGCTTTCTACCCTGAGACAGCAGAACTGAGAGAAACCCTTTGGCCCAAAAAACCTATAGCATCTACTATCTGACCCATTTTTGAAAAGAAAAAAAGGCTGATCCCTTGCTTTCACCCAAAGATTCCTTGCCCTCTTGTTCTTGTTGAGCATGGCCAATGGGGAGCAGCTCCTGGAGGTCATGGGCAGAGGAGGGTGGACTTTGGGGCATTTACTCCCTGCCTGTCCCTCCTTGAATCTCTGTGGGTAGGCTGAACCAGCTTCTGAAGGTCACATCTCCTGCCAGGTGGTCCTCAAAATGCAAAACCCTTTCCTCCTCCAAGAGCCACCATCTGCGCCCCGCTGTCATCCAGGCTTCACACCCTCCTGTCCCTTGGCCTGGGGACCGCGCCATCCTGCGGTTTCTCACGCTCTGCCTCTCCCTGTGGAAGAAGCCCCTTTGGTAGCTGACGCTTCAACTGCTTGATTTGTTTTGTAGTATCTGTCTCCTGCTTGGACCCAAATGGATAAAACAAAGAAATCAATAGATGGTGAAAATAAAATACTAAAAGGAAAACAGTCAGGTGATAACAGATTGGAGGAGAAGTTTGAATGCTAAGAAGAAAATAACAAGGAAATGATGCAGGGAAATGCCTTTTTGTGAAGATTAAGCTGGTGCAAACTTCCTGTGCACAAGTGTTTGCATCACAGAAGGGCCCCTGCAGGCTGACTGGCAGGGATTAAGGTGAGGGGTTTATATGTGGCCTTGTAGACACGTGGTAATGGTTTCATTACAGATGCAACAGGAATGTTTAAACAAGGATGCTGTAATCTAATGTGTGATTTTAAATCACTCTGGCCATTGTTTGGAGAGGGAGTAGTTTGGCAGTGGGTATTGCAGTGATGGGCAGGTCTTCAAACAGAAAGTTGTAGCTGAGTGCTGTTCTGGTATCTTCCAGTAGAACTCTGAGGAAGTCACTGGACTCAGGTCTGGTTCGAAGCCATGCTAGAGTTGGCAGGGGAGCCCATGATGATTGGAATTAGGTTTCGTGAAACCTCTGGTATATCAGCTAGATTTGACACCAAGAGCACATTGCATTTCTTTAGGGGTTAATGTCTGATTTTCTGCATTTTAAACTTTCTACAGTTTTAAAAGCTATAGTCTACCCTCTCTTCAGACAGTCAAGGATAAACCCTAGTTTGGGGGTATATTTTTCTATTGGGCTTCTGGGAGATTTGAACAGGGAAAATCAGGCATGAGCCTAAGCAGCTTGTGATTGCGCTGTGACTGGCTGATTGCTGTTGACTGTGTTCTGGATTGTTCCTTTGGGTTTCTTGGTCCAGGCACCATGGTTAACTTTCATGTTCTATTTGTAGTGTTTTAGCCACATTCATTTACAGCCCACATTTTATAAAGGCTGATATTCATTTTCCCTGCTTCCACCTCCCCACCTCTAAACACACACACACACACACCACACACACACACACATACACACACACACACACACACACACACTCTCTCTCTCTCTCTTTCTCTCTCTCTCTTTCTCTCTCTCTCTCAAAGCAGTTGTAAAGTCAGATCCTTTCTCACCTCTTACGATCTCATTCCCAGTGTCCTGATATTCATTTTCCCTGCTTCCACCTCCCCACCTCTAAACACACACACACACACACACACACACACACACACACCACACACACACACACACACACACACACACACACTCTTTCTCTCTCTCTCTCTCTCACTCTCAAAGCAGTTGTAAAGTCAGATCCTTTCTCACCTCTTACGATCTCATTCCCAGTGTCCTAGGAGATGTTTTCGGCTGCTCAGAAAATCTTGACAGAACTCTTCACCCACCTGCCTTTGTGTATTTCAGATTTTCTTTTCTCCCAGCTTCTGTTTCGTTTAGGTTTGCCTGTTTCCCACGATATATGTGGTTAAGTTCTTTTGGTAGGGGCTGTGCAGAGTTTAAGATAGAGCCATAAGCATATGTATGTGTCATTGATTTATTTAGCAAACATTTGCTGGCAGGCCCTGTGCAAGTGAGTGGAGAGTCTTTGTCTTCAAGGAACACATGGTGCCCTGGGGAGCTTATGCATCTAAGCCGGTCTTTATAATTCAGTATGGCAAGTGAAATAGAAAGGTGATGGCTATCACAGGAGGAGTGCAGCACAGTGGTTGACAGTCCAGATGCTGGAGCCGGACAGCCTTGGTTCATATCCTAGGCACACTGCTAATTATCTTTGTGTTTCTGGGCAAATTACTTACACAGTTTGTATCTTATTTTGCTTATCAGGGAAAATGAAATGTTGCAAGGGTTAAGACAGTTAATATGTCCAAACAGCCATAAGGGTGCCGGGCATATAGTAAGGGACAACTATTGTATATTGTTATTAAGGGGCTTCCCTGGTGGCTCAGATTGTAAAGAAGCTGCCTGCAATGTGGGAGACCTGGGTTCGACCCCTGAGTTGGGAAGATCCCCTGGAAAAGGGAATGGCTACCAATTCCAGTATTCTTTTCTGGAGAATCCCATGGACAGAGGAGCCTGGCGGGTTATAGTCCGAGGGGTTGCAAAGAGTTGGGCATCACTGAGAGACTAAGCACACACACACATTGTTAATAATATCCCTCGGCATCCTCACAGGATTATACTTTGAAAAGGAGTATAGAACTTAATTTGGGCTGGTGACCACTTGAAAACTGAAGGATTTTTCAAAGCAGTTAACAAGAAGCCAGTTTCTTATTCATGAGATTATCTTCAGTAACTAAAAATACAGCATTTTTAGTTATACTCAAATATATACTTGCAAAATGTTTCTACCTTTGCATTCACACTTTCAAGTCAAACCATCCTTACCTGGCTTGCTATGTTGCATGAAGAAATGAACCTTTTCTGTTTATTAATAGAGCCAGTTGCACTAATTGTAGGGAACATTTTTCATCATGCAAATCTGGAGTCTGATGCCTATCGCTTTTAAAATTAGCTGTCTTCCTCTGGGATTTCTAAGGAAATGGGTGACTGCAAAAGTGGATCCGTTGGTTTTAATTCCCATTTTTCAGTGTTGCACCTTCCAAGGGTAAAATATAGGTAGGGCCTTCAGACATGCCTGTGAGTATGAAGTCAAGAATTCATAGGCCTAGCTATCAGTAGCCTTCCCACCCACCAGTAATCTCAACCTTCTGGCATTCTTCTGAAATCATTTCACCTGCTAAGTGCTTGTTGGCACATCCTTCCCCTTGGCACCTTGAGGCACTGTTTTCTGAGATGCCCTTGAATCCTCATTAACTGGCACATATTAACTGCTCAATCACTGTTGAATAAACAAATGAGCAAATGACTTTAGTGTCTGAGTCTGTCATAAAATACGTTTAACTCCCACTCACTTAGGCACTTACTTCTCTCTCTGACATAAATTGTACCAATGTTTTCTTAGGTCAGTCTCCCAAGGCAATAAAAATAAAAGCAGAAATAAACAAATGGGACCTAATCAAGCTTATAAGCTTTTGCACAGTAAAGAAAACCATAAACAAAATGAAAGGACAACCTATGGACTGGGAGAAAATGTTGCAAATGATACAACCAACAAGGGCTTAATCTCCAAAATATACAAACATTTCGTACAACTTAGTAACAGAAAACCCAACAATCTAGTCAAAAAAGGGGCAGAAGACCTAAATAGATTTTTCTCCGAAGAAAACATATAAATGACCAATAAGCATATGAAAAGATACTCAACATCGCTAATTATTAGAGGAATGCAAATCAAAACTCCAATGAAGTACAACCTCACACTGGTCAGACTGGTCATCATTAAAAAGTCTACAAATCATAAATGTTGGAGAAGGTGTGGAGAAAAGGGAACCTTCTTAGCCTGTTGGTGGAGATATAAATTGGTGCAGCCACTATGGAAAGTGAGGTTCCTCAAAAACCTACAAATAGAGCCACATATGATCCTACAATCCCACTCCCAGACAAAACTATAATTCAAAAAGATACATGTACCCCTACGTGCATAACAGCACTATTTAGAATTGCTAAGACATGGAAACAACCTAAATGTCAATCAGCAGATGAGTGGATAAAGAAGATGTTACAAACGTATATACCATGGAATACTACTCAGCCATGAAAAAGAACGAAAGAATGCTATGTGAAGCAACATGAATGCAACTGGAGATGATCGTAGTAAGCGAAGTCAGAAAGAGAAAGACAGATAACATATGGTATCACATATGTGTGGAGCCTCAAATAAGACACAAAGTGAACATATCCACCACACAGAAGCAGACTCACAAACATAGGGAACAGACTTATGATTGCCCAGGGGGAGGAGTATGGGGGAGGGATGGATCGGGAGTTTGGGATTAGCAGAATCAAACTAGTATATATAGGATGGATAAACAACAAGGTCCTACTGTATAGCACAGGGAACTATATCCCACATCCTGTTATTAAACCATGATGGAAAAGAGTATTTATTTGTATAACTGAGTCACATCGCTGTACAGCAGAAAGAAACACAACTTTGTAAATCACTTCTACTTCAATGCAATTAATAAAAAATTTAAGAAGAACTGACATGTCTCTCTCCTTCCTTTTCCTGTATTTTATTTGCAGACAAGAAACTATAACATTTTATCCCTCAGGCATGACTGCTGAAGACACGGGTGCAGGTTTAGTTTTGCACATTTTGCATAGATTCGTCCAGACAAGAGGACGGTTTGGCTCTGAGATTCAGTCTGAATTCTGCTCACTAAGCCATGGCAGGGAGCTCTGTTTAATCAGAGGTGGGGCGGCCTTTTCTGGCCACTCCCAGTGTCTGTGGGGCTTTTCTCCCCTGTGTATGAACCCCCAGCAGCCCCCTCCCGCCGGCGACAGGTTCCTTGCTCCTCACTTTTCTGCTCAGGGGCCAGTTGTGTGTGGGGGATGCTTTATCTAATTTGTGAACAGGCACCACATAGTCTGCTAGTGGCCGTAGTAGTAAATTCAGGATTTCATCACCCTGTCTCATGACGACCAACAGCTGAAGCAGCGTAAGAAGAACAAATGAATTCCTTGTTTCATTAAGCCTGTTGCCCCAAATAACGATCTGTCATAGTACAAATAGCAGCTTCCTCTTGTCACCCACCCCCAGTGCAGCCTACATTTCAGAGTGCTTGGCTGTTATTTTCAAGTGGCTTCATAATCATATAGATAACTCATGACCGTCCTTTCCTCTCTACCAGAATATTAACTTTAAAGCATCTCCTACTAATGATGAATTTATTAGCTCCTACTGTACATAGGTGAGCTGGAAGAAATTGAAAAGTGAAGGCCTCACATAATCCTGAATTGCCAAGATCTTTCAATTCCTGAGCCATAGAATCTGTTTTGAGAACTGCTGATTAGAAAACATGAAGAGTTTGTGTTTTTACCCTGTGTCTCCGGTTTGGCTCTAGTGACCAATGTCTGGGCTGGAGAGCTGGAGAGTGAACATCGGCCAGGCCCTCGGTCAGCTCCTGGCTGCTTGAGGCCCACTCAGCCTGTGGCCAAGAGCTTCATGCAACTAA
Organism: Cephalophus harveyi; assembly: GCA_006410635.1. Classification (NCBI taxonomy): domain Eukaryota; kingdom Metazoa; phylum Chordata; class Mammalia; order Artiodactyla; family Bovidae; genus Cephalophus; species Cephalophus harveyi. The sequence goes on from SJYT01082756.1 coordinate 82,141, forward strand.
CCTTGCTTCTCTTGTGGCTGGTGGAAGGATTTCAAAGCCATTTTTAAATCCCTTAACACAGGAAGGAAGCTGGTGCAATGAAGGATGTGGTGGAGATGAGGACAGGTGGACAGTCGCTCCTAAAAGAAGCAGTAGCCAGCCCCGCCTGTGGGGTGCTACTACTGCTGCTAAGTCGCTCAGTCATGTCTGACTCTGTGCGACCCCACAGATGGCAGCCCACCAGGCTCCTCCATCCCTGGGATTCTCCAGGCAAGAAGACTGGAGTGGGTTGCCATTTCCTTCTCCAATACCTGTGGGTGTTTCTGGATATTTCAGTATTTTCAGAGGAAACTGGAACAGCTAGTTTTTGATGTGAAATTTAATGAAATTTTAAATGTCATGTGAAAGTGAAAGTATTAGCCGCTCAGTCATGTCTGACTCTTTGCAACCCCATGGTCTGTAGCCCACCAGGCTCCTCTGTCCTAGGAATTCCCCAGGCAAGAATGCTGGAGTAGGTAGCCAGGCCCTCCTTCAGGGTATCTTCCTGACCCAGGAATCGAACTTTTGTCTCCTGCATTGCAGGCAGATTCTTTACTGTCTGAGCCACCAGGGAAGCTCCTAAATGTTGGCTTGAATTCCTTTAAAGAAATATAGGACAAATAAAGCACTTTGACAATGGGATCCAGCTCCTGCTGAGAGTTCCAGACCTCTGGATTACTGGAGGGTGTGCAAGGCAAAGACCCAGATCATTGTATTTTACAAGTCCCACCAGGCCCTCCGCATACGCTCTGTTGGATGAGTGCAGTCATAGTCTCGGGAGACTGGGAATCATAAGGCTAAGGCTTGATGGAGGGGACTCGTCCATGAGAAAAGGTGTGATGAGAAAGGACCAGGGATACTCGCTCATAGAACAGAATCCCGGAGTCTCTTCCAGGAGCTGGCCCCATGCTGTGCTGTGTATCACCCCAAACTGCAGAGCAGTGAAGAGTTAACCAGACCCACCCCATGAAGAGGAGGGACCCAGTGTAAGAGGCAGGGTTCTCCAGGGAGACAGGGGCAGGGATGTGTAGAGATATATGCGCATGTGTATGTGTGTGTATACTGAATGTTTATTATTATTTTTTAAATTTAAATTTATTTTAATTGGAGGCTAATTACTTTACATTATTGTATTGGTTTTGCCATACATCAACATGAATCCACCATGGGTGTACACATGTTCCCCATCCTAACCCCCCCTCCCCCTTCCCTCCCTGTACCATCCCTCTGGGTCATCCCAGTGCACCAGCCCCAAGCATCCTGTATCCTGCATCGAACCTGGACTGGCTATTCGTTTCATATATGATATTATACATGTTTCAATGCCATTCTCCCAAATCATCCCACTTTCTCCCTCTTCCACAGAGTCCAAAAGACTGTTCTATACATCTGTGTCTCTTTTGCTGTCTTGCATACAGGGTTATCGTTACCATCTTTCTAAATTCCATATATATGCGTTAGTATACTGTATTGGTGTTTTTCTTTCTGGCTTGCTTCACTCCGTATAATAGGCTCCAGTTTCATCCACCTCATTAGAACTGATTCAAATGTATTTTTTTTAATGGCTTATACTGAATATTTATGTAACATTTATAAGTACATACATCTGTGCATATAGGAAAGATTATATACACATACACAATGTGTATAAATACACAGATATATGATGTATTTTAAGGAATTGGGTCATGCAGTTGTGGGGCTGGTAAGTGTGAAATCCGTAGGGCAGGCCTGCAGGTTGCAAATTCAGGCAGGATTTCTGTGTTACCGTTTTGAGGCAGAATTGATGTCTAGAGAGTCCCCATTTCTGCTCCTAAGTCCTTCAACTGATTGGATGAGGTCCATCTGCATCATGGGGCTTCCTTGGTGGGTCAGACAGTAAAGAATCCACCTACAAGGAAAGAGACCCAAGTTCAATGCCTGGGTTGGGAAGATCCTCTGGAGAAGGGAATGGCAACCCACTCCAGCATTCTTGCCTGGAGAATTCCTTAGACAAAGGAAGCTGGTAGGCTACAGTTCATGGGGTTGCAAAAAGTCGGACATGACTGGGTGACTAACACATGGACATCATCGAGGGTGATATCCTCTAAGCTCACCACATCTACTTAATACCTCCCCAGCAACACCAAAATAAAGTAGAGTTTGATTCAATGACTGAGTACAGCAGCCCAGACAAGTTGACGTATAAAACTGACCATCAGGGCTCCTGGTGTTGGGAGACTGGGGAGTGTGAGGGTGGGTGGGTATTTCCAGAATTATGGTCTGTAAGCACAGAGCACAGGCCACACACACTTCACAACATGGTATTTGAATGCTGTGTGCTGTGCTCACTCACTCAGTCGTGTCCCACTCTTTTGTGATCCCCTGGACTATAGCCCACCACACTCCTCTGTCCATTGAATTTTCCTGGCAAGAATACTGGAATGGGTTGCCATTTCCAGAGGATCTTCCTGACCCAGGAATCAAACTCGCGTCTCTTGCATCTCCTGCTTTGGCAGGAGGATTCTTTACCACGTGGAAAGCCCTTGAATGCAGTGAAGGTGAAGGTGAAGTCGCTCAGTCGTGTCCGACTCTTTGCGACCCCGTGGACTTTAACCTACTAGGCTTCTCCGTCCATGGGATTCTCCAGGCAAGAATACTGGAGTGGATTGCCATTTCCTTCTCCAGAGGATCTTCCCGACCCAGGGATCGAACCCGGGTCTCCCGCATCAGAGGCAGACGCTTTAACCTCTGAGCCACCAGGGAAGCCCAGCCAAAGGAGGAGCTGTCTTGCAGGGAATAAGGTTAAAGCTGCAGATCTGCTCACATGCAAGGGTCCTGTCCTTCCAACACACTATACCTCCTTCTGTGTTCGTAACATTGAATTCTGTTCTTAGTTGTCACTTACTATATGAGCTCCAGATTCCTCAATACCTGACTTGCTTCAATCAGCTCTACTACTATTTCTGCGTGCCCTCCAGCCATCCTCTCTGTCTTTGTGAGCCTCAGTTGTTCCATTTGTAAGTTGAGCAAAGGAATCCTAACCATCTTCTGGAATCCTTCTCAAGGATAAGAGGCTGTGCAATTGTGAACATATATAAAATTGAAATGCTTTCTCCTAGTTTCTGCTCCTCAAAAGTGTTCTAATATTAGTATTTATTAGCTAAAAACGTAGCACCAACTTCCTGTACTTGATAAAACAGGTCATTTAAAGTGTGAGAATGTACAATTCCCCATCTCCAAGGAGCATAAAGAGCTATTTTCATTTCAAACAGCTAGTTTTCCAGATGCCTCATAGCGGAAATGCAGGGAACATCGTCTAGCCGTGTCTGTGGAACGCAGAGCCCCTCCCTGGGTGTTGGGGGCCTGGCCTGGGCTGGGGGTCTCACAGCCTGCATCTCTGCCTGCTCCTTGCGGCAGCTATGTGGTGCGTGTCAGCATTCCATTTTTCCAGGTGAGGGAACCAAAGCATGGAGAGGTTAGGTTTCACTTCCTCCAGGTCACATAGGCAGCAGAGTTGAGATTCAAACCCTCTGGGGTACTGCTCTGTTAGCTGGGGTCTGGAGGCAGAGAGGAAGCCTGGAGCCTAGAGGAGAGTATTTGCTGATGGCAGCAGGCAGTTTACCAGGGAGACTCAGGTCCTGAGTCTCGCTGCTGGGAAGATGGAATCCTCTTCTGCCTCTCAGAGAACCACCTCAGGGCTTCTCTGGATGGTTGTGCAGGGTGTGAAGGCTCTTGATCCTAAGGAAGGGAAGGCTGCTGTCTACAGAGGCCCAGAGAGGAGCCTTTTTTTTCCCACTCGCAGGTCATCCTGCAGGGCTGGGGCCCTGGCTGGCCTGCATGGAATTCTTCCCATTCTTTGTACACGTCCCTCCCTCACATCATTTAGCATGCCCATCCCTGGTCCTTTCAACACATTTGAGTCTTGCTGATTTCATGGGCCATCTGCTTTGTGCAAATCCTTCCAGCCTTCGGGCTCACTCTGCAGCTACACTTTGTTTATTCATTCATCTGCACACGTGTATGAATTATTTACTAGGCACCCAGAACTGTTCCAGGAGTTAGAGATATGGGTAAACTCAGAAGGGAGTGAGAAAGAGGCCTCTCCATAGGAAGTTCAAATTCCTGGAGGGACATGAGTATCAGAAAATGTTCATGATGATAATAAAGTTGTATTGCATGTTCATTATGGACTGGGCATGATTAAGTGCTTGACTTTCATTAATTCATTTGAACCTTCCAGTGATCCTGGAAATGTTGATATGACCATGTCCCCATTGTTTATTAAATGTGAGGTTGCTATAATGTTTGCTGTAGGTCAGAATAGCCGTAAACCAGCTGTTTAATAAGGTTCAGTCTAAGAGACATGTGGTAACATACCCAACGCGCTCCACAGTCAATGATGGAGCCAAAGTCTGGCCCAGGAGTCCACACACCCTGCCTAGTGACGGGCTGCCTGGACATTCCCGCTCAGAGGAGGGGCTCTGTGCGGAGCAAGGGGATGGCTCCGCTAAGGTACCCCTGTGCATTTCCAGCGTCTGACATTTTGAATGAACCTACGTTCCAGGCTTTAGGGCAGAACCTCCATATCTGCTCACCTCCTGCATCACAGCAGCTGATTCGGGGCTGTGCTCTCAGGATGAACTCCATAAAAAATGTTTGCTTGAGGGGTGCTTTTACTGCTCGTGTGTCCAAGTTTTCTGAGAGAGGAACGTGTGGAAAAAGAGGAGCACAGGGTGTGATGAAACTCCCTTGCAGAGCAGGGATAGAGATGCAGACACAGAGAACAGGTTTGTGAATATGGGGGTGGGGGGTGAGTTGGGGGAGTAGCACTCACACATACACACTCCCGTGTGTAAACTAGAGGCTAGGGGGAGGTGGCTGCCAGCGCGGGGGCTCAGCTGAGTGCTCTGTGATGACCTGGAGGGGTGGAATGGGGGCAGTGAGGGAGGGTCCTCCCAAGGGAGGGCATATATGCATACATACAGCTGATTTACATTGTTGTGCGCCGAAAGGGACACAACATTGTAAATCAGTTACACTCCCCTTAAAAGATAAGCCAGCGCTCTGTGGCCACCTGCAGCGAGGGAGGTGGGAGGGGGGTTTCAGGAGGGGAGGACGCAAGTATGCCTGTGGCTGGTTCATGGTGATGTATGGCAGAGGCCATCACAATAGTGTAAAATAATTATCCTCTGGTTAAAATAAATTACATTTATTACTTTATTAGTTAAACTTATACATAAAATAAACCCTCCAATTAAATTTTTAAAATAAATGAAAAAATAATAAATTTGAAAAAGTCAAATGAACTTAAAAAAAAAGAAGAGTACAGGGTGGAAAATAAAAATTCAGGCTTTAGAAAGAGGGAGAGAAAAAAATTTGACAAGTAACCCAAATAGCTAAAAGTTTCTCTCCTGCTGCTGCTGCTAAGTCACGTTGTGTCTGACTCTGTGCGACCCCATAGACGGCAGCCCACCAGGCTCCCCCGTCCCTGGGATTCTCCAGGCAAGAACACTGGAGTGGGTTGCCATTTCCTTTTCCAATGCATGAAAGTGAAAAGTGAAAGTGAAGTCGCTCAGTTGTGTCTGACTCTTAACGACCTCATGGACTGGCCTACCAGGCTCCTCTGTCCATGGGATTTTCCAGTCAAGAGTATTGGAGTGGGTTGCCATTGCCTTCTCCAAAGTTTCTCTGAATCAATAGTAATTAATAATAACTGATGGTGAATATTATAATAATCTAAACGGAAAGGTTTTGATAGGTGAGGATTAGATGTTTAGAGTATAAAAATCAAGGGAATGTGATTTGTGAAGGAATACAATTTTTTAGCATCTTGAAAGATGCCCCTGAATGATGTAAAGGTCTGAAGGCAAAGCCTCAGAAGGTGCTTAGAGTCTAAAATGTATATTAGAGCTGAAAAAATTATCTAAAAAAAAAAGAGATGGATAGAGATTAGAGCAAGCGAATCAAGATTTAAATATATTTCCATGGAATACTTTTGGGGCGGTAACCCCTTTATTCACACTTAGTGGCTGTTTTTCACCAAACAGAACACTCTAATGTGCTTATAATGGAGACTCCATTGATGATGTATAGGTACACTCATTCTAACAGAACCTACATCCACTGATTATGCAGTGGTTTGTGTTGGTAACAGGATTTTACACTTCTGCCTTCTAGCCTAGTCCTACTTTTCTTGCCAGCTGTGGAAATACAAAGGAATGACTGAAACTTTCTGTAAAATTTATGAGATGGTCTTATTTTTATGATAAAAGACTTACCCTTCAACACACCCTCTGGTAAATTTTACATTTTCCTCAAATTAGGTTAAATCACAGCAGACAACTAAAAAGCATGTCGTTATTCTCTGTAAATTCAATTCTAAGCAAGTTCACTGAGGTTTATGAAGTCCCCAGTGACGGTCTATAATATCCAGACTTTGAAATATCCCATGTGTGGTCAAAATGCTGCAAAGTATGTGGTTCTCAAATGTGGGTGGGGAGGTTTGCCCTTGTTCTTACACATTTCTGGTTGTCACAACCGCAGGAGTGGAGGCTGCTGGTAGAATGTAGAAGGTAGGGCCTGGGATGCTAGTAAACGTCATATGACGGACAGGAACATTGCCCACAACAATGAGTTAGCCAGCCCAAATGCCACAGTGCCAGGGTGGAGAAGTGTCTGACTTGAAGTATCTGTCAGAAGTATCTGTCCTGTTCAGTTCAATTTAATCGCTGAGTCGTGTCCAACTCTTTGTGACCTCTTGAACCACAGCACGCCAGGCCTCCCTGTCCATCACCAACTCCCAGAGTTCACTCAAACTCATGTCCATTGAGTTGGTGATGCCATCCAGCCATTTCATCCTCTGTCGTCTCCTTTTTCTCCTGCCCCCAATCCCTCCCAGCATAAGAGTCTTTTCCAATGAGTCAACTCTTTGCATGAGGTGGCCTAAGTATTGGGAGTTTCAGCTTTAGCATCAGTCCTTCCAATGAACACCCAGGACTGATCTCATTTAGAACAGACTGGTTGGATCTCCTTGCAGTCCAAGGGACTCTCAAGGGTCTTCTCCAACACCACAGTTCAAAAGCATCAATTCTTTGGTGCTCAGCTTTCTTCACAGTCCAACTCTCACATCCATAACACTGGAACATCTCACAACCACTGGAAAAACCATAGCCTTGACGAGATGGACCTTAGTCGGCAAAGTAATGTCTCTGCTTTTGAATATGCTATCTAGGTTGGTCATAACTTTCCTTCCAAGGAGTAAGCGTCTTTTAATTTCATGGCTGCAATCAGCATCTGCAGTGATTTTGGAGCCCTTTGTGATCCGCACAGTCAAAGGCTTTGGCATAGTCAATAAAGCAGAAATAGATGTTTTTCTGGAATTCTCTTGATTTTTCCATGATCCAGCAGATGTTGGCAATTTGATCTCTGGTTCCTCTGCCTTTTCTAAAACCAGCTTGAACATCTGGAAGTTCACAGTTCACCTATTGCTGAAACCTGGCTTGGAGAATTTTGAGCATTTCTTTACTAGTGTGTGAGATGAGTGCAGTTGTGTGATAGTTTGAGCATTCTTTGGCATTGCCTTTCTTTGGGATTGGAATGAAAACTGATCTTTTCTAGTCCTATAGCCACTGCTGAGTTTTCCAAATTTGCTGGTGTATTGAGATTTGAAATAGCTCAATTGGAATTCCATCACCTCCACTAGCTTTGTCCGTAGTGTTGCTTCCTGAGGCCCACTTGACTTCACATTCCAGGATGTCTGGCTCCAGGTGAGTGATCACACCATCATGATTATCTGGGTCGTGAAGATCTTTTTTGTACAGTTCTTCTGTGTATTCTTGCCACCTCTTAATATCTTCTGCTTCTGTTAGGTCCATACCATTTCTCTCCTTTATTAAGCCCGTCTTTGCATGAAATGTTCCCTTGGCATCTCTAATTTTCTTGAAGAGATCTCTAGTCTTTCCCATTCTGCTATTTTCCTCTATGTCTGTCCTAAATCATTGCAAAAGAAAGTGCTCTGATGGGCAATGTAAATATGTGAGGACTTCAGCACTGAATGGAGGGAGGAATATGTAGAAAAAGGTTAACTTACTTACGCAAGCTGAAACTTGCTTGCTTTTTACACGCATGCATGTGTACTCTGTCACTTGGTCGTGTCTCCTTGCAACTGCATGAACTGTGGTTGGTATGGCTCCTCTGTGTGATTCTCCAGGCAAGAATACTGGAGAGGGTTGCCCTGTCCTCCTCCAGGGGACCTTCCCAACCCAGGAGTCAAACCCCGTCTCCTGCTTGACAGGCAGATGTTTTACCATTGGGCCACCTGGGAAGCTGATAATTGTACATTGCTACAATTATGCTAAGATAATACTACTTTATGCTGAGATAAAATCTTAGCATGCAAAAGAAAAATGATCACTTCTTTTTTATAAACTGAAAAATATAACTCACTTGTTCAAAATCATGTTAGACTTTTGGCCCCATTTTTTTGATCTCAAGAGTTTCACCTCTATTCTTGGAATGCTATTCTTAGAACTCATGAACAAGAGGTGAACTGGGGACTAGGAAGTTTTAAAGTATACCTATATTTTTTGCTGAGTCAGTAAATGTCTTAGTCTTTAGATCTTCATAAAATTCCAAGGAGCCTTTCTGAACAATCCAGTCTGTTGTCTGGACAAGAGGCCTTTGGGAGCAGTTTGCACCTTTTGTTTAAACCTCTCTCTTCATTTTTTCTCAGACTGCACTGTCTAGCCTCTAAGAATGTGCTTTCTTACCTGTCTCCTCTGGCTGGAGTGCCTTGTTCTCTGTGCACAGAGAGGCTTGTCCCCTGGAAGCATCTTTCTCTTCTCCCAATAGGTGAGGCTTATAATCTGCAGGGTTCTGGCTCATGATGTGTGAGTGTTGAACTTCACCATGGACGGCCGTGCTTTGCTTTCTGAATGGTGATCAAGGATCGTTTGGACATGCCCTTGTTCGGGCCCCTGCCACTAGGTTTCTAGCTGTGGTTCTGCCAAGGCCTGCAGCCGGATGCGTGAGTGCAGAAGACACCACCACTGCCCTGCGTCTGGTGCCTGCCTCTGGGGGCCTTGCCCTTCACCGTCTTGCCTGTGCTGAGTGTGTTTGGACCAGTGAGGCGGCCCTGGTCAATAGGATAAGGTGTGGGATAGTCTGCCAAGCCATCCTTCCTACTGGTTTTTGGAAACTGTTGAATCTTGGATGACCATCACACCCTCTTTCTTTACATTTAATTTTTTATTAGTGTATAACTGATTTACAGTGTTGTGTTAGTCTCAGATATATACCAAGTGAGTCAGTTATATGTATAGAAATATCTATTCTTTTCTTTTTCAGATTCTTTTGCCTGTTAAAAATTTAAGCTCGTTTTATGCATGTCTATGCATAGATGGATGTGGATTTTTTTTTTTTACCAGAATAAATACCATAATGTTATTCAGCTTATTTTACTAAGAATATAGTAATCATTAATTCATATCCTTAGGTAGTTTGGGTGACACTTATTTTGAAACAACAGATTCTTTATTAATGTCAATTTTTTAAGCTCTAGCAATGGTAGGTTCTATTATAATCAAACCTAATACAGTAGGTTGATTTCATTAATTACTCCAATTCTTCACCTTTGCCTGCATCTACACAATCTTCCATGCAACCTTCTACTTGTCACCCTATCTATACATAGACTCCTTTTGAAAAATCAGCTTTATAGAATTATCATTTATATACAATAAAAGTTACCCATTTAAAAATGAATAGGCCGTTACAGAGTATAGTGTTCTCTGTATGCTGCAGTTCAGTTCAGTTCAGTTGCTCAGTTGTGTCTGACTCTTTGCGACCCCATGGACTGCAGCATACCAGGCTTTCCTGTCCATCATCAACTCCTGGAGCTTGCAAAAACTCATGTCTATTGAGTTGGTGATGCCATCCAACCATCTCATCCCCTGGTGTCTCCTTCTTCTCCTGCCTTCAATCTTTCCAGCATCAGGGTCTTTTCAAATGAGTCAGTTCTTTGCATCAGGTGGCCATAGTATTAGAGTTTCAGCTTCAGCATCAGTCCTTCCAATGAATATTCAGGACTGATTTACTTTAGGATGTACTGGTTAGATCTCCTTGCAGTCCAAGGGGCTCTCAAGAGTCTTCTTCAACACCACAGTTCAAAAGCATAAATTCTTTGGTGCTCAGCTTTCTTTATTGTCCCAATTTCACATCCATACATGACTACTGGAAAAACCATAGCCTGGACTAGATGGACCTTTGTTAGCAAAGTAATATCTCTGCTTTTTAATATGCTATCTAGGTTGGTCATAACTTTTCTTTCCAGAGGCAAGTGTCTTTTAATTTCATGGCTGCAATTACCATCTGCAGGGATTTTGGAGCCCAAAATAAAGTCTGTCACTGTTTCCATTGTTTCCCCATCTATTTGCCATGAAGTGATGGGACTGGGTGCCATGATCTTAGTTTTCTGAATGTTGAGCTTTAAGCCAACTTTTACACACGCCTCTTTCACTTTCATCAAGAGGCTCTTTAGTTCTTCTTCACTTTCTGCCATAAGGGTGGTGTCGTCTCCCAGCAATCTTGATTCCAGCTTGCGCTTCATCCAGCTCAGCATTTCTCATGATATACTCTGCATATAAGTTAAATATATCGGGCAATATACAGCCTTGACGTATATACAGGATGACAATATACAGCCTTGATGTACTCCTTTCTTGTTGATTATCTCTAGTCGTGTGTATACTTTAATCCTAACTCACTAATTTATCCCTCCCTCCACTTTCCCCTTTGGTAGCCATAACTTTGTTTCTGTGAGTCTGTTTCTTTTGTCTAAATAAGTTCACTTGTATTATGTTAGCTTCCACATGTACATGATATATGATGTTTGTCTTTCTGTCTCACTTTGCATAGTATGATCATCTCTAGCTGCATCCATGTTGCTGCAAATGGCATTGTTTCATTTTTTTTTATGTCGAGGTTATATTCCGTTGTATACATGTACCATATCTTCTTTATCCGTTTATCTGGTAGTGTGCATTCAGGTTGCTTCCCACTCCCTTTTTTTTTTTTTTCATTTTAGATTCTCTTTATTTTTTATTTTTTTGGTTGCCTTACTTTAATCCTAACTCACTAATTTATCCCTCCCTCCACTTTCCCCTTTGGTAGCCATAACTTTGTTTCTGTGAGTCTGTTTCTTTTGTCTAAATAAGTTCACTTGTATTATGTTAGCTTCCACATGTACATGATATATGATGTTTGTCTTTCTGTCTCACTTTGCATAGTATGATCATCTCTAGCTGCATCCATGTTGCTGCAAATGGCATTGTTTCATTTTTTTTTATGTCGAGGTTATATTCCATTGTATACATGTACCATATCTTCTTTATCCGTTTATCTGGTAGTGTGCATTCAGGTTGCTTCCCACTCCCTTTTTGATAGATACCTGTAACGGTCTTTCTTTCCTGGCGACATGATCTAGCTGTTATTCTGTATTTGTGTGTTTTCCAATGATTCCCTCCTGGTTTACCAAGAATTTCCAACCACTTGGTCCTCAACACAATCTGATTTTTGCCCCTGTATCAGTTGTGTCACTTGGAGGAAGCCTTTTCATTGATACTTGACCAGATTCTAGCCTGCCTCTTGAGCTTGGGACAGATCCCCTACTGGGACACTTCCAAAACACTTCAAATTTATTATTTCTTTAGAATTTAGGAGGAATATGTGTTTATTCTAGATAAATATTGGACAGTACTTATGTAATATAAAGGTTGGAAGTTGCTTATAATTTTATACTACTGCCTGTTAAAAATTTAGGCACATTGTTTTATGCATGTCTGTGCATAGATGGGTGTGGTGTTTTTTTTTTTTTGCCAAAATAAAGAGCATAGTGTTATTCAGTTTATTTTATTTAAAGTATAGTAATCATTAATTCATATCCTTATGTAGTTTGTGTGACATTTATTTTGAAGCAACAGATTATTTATTAATGGCAGTTTTTTAAGCTCCAGCAGTGGGTGGCTTCTGTTATCATCAAATCTAATACAGTAGGTTGATTTCATTAATTACTCCAATTCTTCACCTTTGCTTGCATCTACAAAATTTTCTGTGCAACTTTCCACTTGTCACTCTAATGGGAAGCGCTATCTATACCTAGACTCCTTTTGAAAAGTCAGCTTTATAAAGTTATAATTTATATACAATGAAATTCACTCATTTATAAATGTATAGCTTATCAGTGTGTTTAATGTACACTGTTGTATAACTACTACCACAATCAAGATACAGAACTTTTCCATCACTGAAATATACTCCGCCCCTTTACAGTCAATTTCCTTTGCATTGGGTGGCATTTTTAATGGCTGCTTACTGTTAACACATAGCTGGCACACACACATACATTCCTTTACAGTTGCTTTTGTTCTGTGCTTACGCTTGTCTCATCTACCATTTTGATAGGCCCTTAGATGTATGGGCACACCTCTAGTGGCTTATCTCAGAGGATAAAATCTTAGACATGGAAATGGTTAGTAAAAGGCCTTTTGATATGTGTTGCCAACAACCTCTAAAACATGTTTGCCACTTACTTCATTTTCTTATTCTGAATTGCCTAACACTTCTAATCTTCATCTTTCTTTTTTTTCCAATCTTCCTTTCAATGAGGTTTCTTTAAACTCTCAGTATTAAGAAGTAGCAACTATTACAATTTGAAGAGTATTTTAATTGGGAATAACTGCTGAATTTTATCAGTTGCCTCTGGGACATCTGTTTATGTTATCATATCATTTCTATCACTTGATTTATCCACCTGAGGGATCATGTTCATGAGTCATCCTTGCCTTCCTTGCCCTTTGGGTTTCCAAGGCTTCTCCCCATTTGGAGGGTATAGGCCTCCTGTGTGTGAGAAGGGAGGTGCAGTGATGCTCGAGGCTTGGGGACTTATGGAAGAGGGACCACACACTGCATCCTTGCTCAGCTGGCTGTTCTTGAAGTTCATTGTCCCCAAGTTCATTGATGGCACCTGGAGTGTGTTTCCTGATTAAGGATCTACGGCCTGAATGCTGTGGATAGAAGGAGGGATGGCTTGATTCCAAGTGGGGTTTCCTGTCTTTCTTGGGACTTCTTTACTCACTTTCTCACTGGAGCCTTATACTTGAGAGATGCTGGTGACACATTTTAGCACGTCCTCAAATTCTGATTACACTGCACCACTTTCTTAGGAAGCTAAGTTAATGACCAGTGTTGCTATCTTCTTTTAGCTCCAAGGAGATCATTTATGGTACTGGGACTTACCTGTAGCTCAAACAGTAAAGAATCTGCCTGCAAGGCAGGAGATCAGGATTCCATCCCTGGGTTGGGACATTCCTCTGGAGAAGGGAATGGCAACCCACTCCAGTATTCTTGCCTAGAGAATTCCATGGACAGAAAAGCCTGGAGGGCTACAGTCCATGGGGTTGCACAGAGTCAGATACGACTAACACACATGGCTTCAGGTTTATGCTGGAAACGTGGGACCAGTGCCTGGTTTCAGTGTTATTGATGATGATGATGTGTCATTTATTGTTGATTTGATTTTGCTCCTTTTCTTTTTTTGTTGTTGTTCATTTATTTTTTATTGAAGTGTAATTGATTCACAGTGTTGTACTAATTGATTTTATTAATTTTCATCACTGATTAGGTGAAGTCGCTCAGTCGTGTCCGACTCTTTTGCGACCCCATGGACTTTAACCTACTAGGCTTCTCCGTCCATGGGATTCTCCAGGCAAGAATACTGGAGTGGATTGCCATTTCCTTCTCCAGGGGATCTTCCCGACCCAGGGATCAAACCCGGGTCTCCCACATTGGAGGCAGACGCTTTAACCTCTGAGCCACCAGGGAAGCTTTCATCACTGATTAGGAGAATGATTTTATAAGCCTATATGTATGTGTGGGACAGCCCAGTACACTTGGATAAAGATATAAGGAAAAAAACAATACTGTGTTTCTTGTACAGTCTCAAACATGTATGGGATAATGCAAAAGCCTTATAAAACTATTTCTGTTGTTAGTATTTAGAATTCACTGATATGGAGATAAAATTGTAATATATCTGAATGGGGGCTTTCCAGGTGGCACAGTGGTTAAAAATCCACCTTCCAATGCAGGAGACACAAGAGATGTGGGCTTGATCCCCGGGGTTGGGGAGATTCCCCTAGGGTAGGAAATGGCAATGCACTGTAGTATTCTTGTCTGAAAAATTCCATGTACAGAGAGCCTGGTGGACCACCTTCCGTGGGGTCACAGAGCTGGACACGACTGAGCACACACAGTATATCTGAATAGAGCCACTGGCACATGACAGTGAATGTGCTATCATGCTAATCCATACTGGCACTATCTGAAAAAGTGTAATTTCAGTTAAATTAAAAAATGATAATTTCTGTTCTTTCAGTCACTATCTGAGGCTGGGTATAATTTTATGAAACCTAGATTTAAATATTACATGATTTACCTTCTTAAAAGTATAAAAAGAATAAAATTGGATGACAGCATTTAGAATTTTCTATAAACTAGTCTGTGTGCAGTTCTGAATTTTAAGCTGAGTTCATAGTAGAAATTTGGTGTCCATGGTTGACATGTGCCCAGAGATTTCAGTAGTTCCAGGCATCTTCATAAATCTATGAAAATGTACACGGGAAATCTTGTGAGTGCATGCAGTGAACTTTTAGACACGTGTTCCTTTGTGGTGAAAAAAATATCATTTGAAACCTATGATGCGTTAAACAGTTAAACACAGGAAGCCAAAACCACTGTGATGTAATGAAAAACAAATCTGAGTGTTTGGAACAACTCCAGCACATCCTGCACGCGGTGGAAGTTATCAAACAAGGCGTGATCTGAGGACAGTCTCTGTGGATGTTGACAGTGAACACAGGTTTCAACAGTCAGCTTCACTAAAGCCCTTTATTTGCCACAGTCCTCAGGGAGTTTGATCACACTTCTGCTCATGCTTGTGAATCTGTGTTTCAGAACTGCTCTAAAGGGGAGAACCATTCACAAAGTACTCATTTTAACTCATAAGCTTTAAGTGGTGTCATAATGGATTGATCGCCTCATTCAAAAAATACTGAAAAGTGTATATTTTGATTGAAGTATAAGCAGCGACTGTTTCAAGTTTCTTAAGGTGGTAATCTCACATAATTTCATCCTCTCCAGTATGATAGTGTGGGAGCTGCAGTTCGAACACCTCCTTTTCTACCTTCGATGAATATATTGCTGTAAAGCAATGTATAAATCACAAATTGGTTGAATCGGTTTAGATCTATTAGAGGATCTCACTGTGTGAAAGAATCCATTTGGGAAAGACTTTATGGACTGACATGTCATCTCCTAGTTTATAATGTTTCTGTGTGGATTTCTCAAACTTGTTTAAAATGTGCATTTGTGGTTAACTACTCTGACATCTCTGCATATAAGTTAAATAAGCAGGGTGACAATATACAGCCTTGATGTACTCCTTTGCCTATTTGGAAGCAGTCTGTTGTTCCATATCCAATTCTAACTGTTGCTTCCTGACCTGCATATAGGTTTCTCAAGAGGCAGGTCAGGTGGTCTGGTATTCCCATCTCTTTCAGAATTTTCCACAGTTTATTGTGATGCACACAGTCAAAGGCACTGGCATAGTCAATAAAGCAGAAATGCTTATTTAACTTAAGCAGAGTACATCATGAAAGACGCTGGGCTGGAAGAAGCACAAGCTGAAATCACGATTGCCGGGAGAAATATCAATAACCTCAGATATGCAGATGACGCCACCCTTATGGCAGAAAGTGAAGAGGAACTAAAGAGCCTCTTGATGAAAGTGAAAGAGGAGAGTGAAAAAGTTGGCTTAAAGCTCAACATTCAGAAAACGAAGATCATGGCATCTGGTCCCATCACTTCATGGGAAATAGATGGGGAAAGAGTGGAAACAGTGTCAGACTTTATTTTGGGGGGCTCCAAAATCACTGCAGATGGTGATTGCAGCCATGAAATTAAAAGACGCTTACTCCTTGGAAGGAAAGTTATGACTAACCTAGATAGCATATTGGAAAGCAGAGATATTACTTTGCCAACAAAGGTCCGTCTAGTCAAGGCTATGGTTTTTCCTGTGGTCATGTATGGATGTGAGAGTTGGACTGTGAAGAAGGCTGAGTGCCGAAGAATTGATGCTTTTGAACTGTGGTGTTGGAGAAGACTCTTGAGAGTCCCTTGGACTGCAAGGAGATCCAACCAGTCCATTCTAAAGGATATCAGTCTTGGGTGTTCATTGGAAGGACTGATGCTAAAGCTGAAACTCCTCATGCGAAGAGTTGACTCATTGGAAAAGACTCTGATGCTAGGAGGGATTGGGGGTAGGAGGAGAAGGGGACGACAGAGGATGAGATGGCTGGATGGCATCACCGACTCGATGGATGTGAGTTTGAGTGAACTCCGGGAGTTGGTGGTGGACAGGGAGGCCTGTGATTCATGGGGTCGTAAAGAGTCGGACACGACTGAGCAACCGAACTGAACTGAACTGAACTCTGACATCGTGACGTGACTTACCCTTGTAAAGTGAAAGCAAAACTGAACATGGAGTTAGCAATTTAGGAGAGGGAACAGATTCTTATGTATTTTATTTTTGTCTGATTTTTTATTTTTTCAAGGTTACATATAATTTTAAAGTCACTCAGTTGTACAGAACTCATCGTGCAAACAGTAGCCCTCTCCACTCCATTCCCAGAGCAACTGCGTCCAGCTTTTGGAGCTGTTTCTTCTGTTTTACCTCTATATTTCAAAAAATCAAGTTTGTACTCACATTTCTTTTTTAAAATACCACTGAAGTAGAGTTGATTTTCAACATTGTGCTTATTTCACACAGAACTGAAGTGACTTAGCATGCATGCACACATGCATAAGTGTGTATATATATATGCCTTCTGTAGATCTCCCACATTGAGGGCAGATTTTATACCATCTGAGCCACCAGGGAAGTCCAGACCCCATCAAACCTGGGCTTTATCCTCCCATTTAATTGGATCTTTACTTTCTCACTGCAGCATTCCCTGGAAACATTTTATTCTTCACTGCCCTGCACAGCTGGTCTGCAGACACTCATTTCAGTCTTACAGCTGATGTAGAATTTTCTGTCTTTTGCTACCTGGCAACTTGGGTGAAGCAGAATTTAATATCCTATCACACTTACATAATCAAATATTATAAGGCTAAATACTGGTTCTTAGAAACATCATGATACACGTGTAATAGGGGAAGTGTCTGACATGGGGTGAAGGAAAGAGCTAAATCCTTATTTTCCAAAGGAGAACATCAATAGATAATGAAAGTGAAAGTGTTACTCACTCAGTCATGTCCGGCTCTTTGTGACCCTATGGATTGTAGCCCTCTAGGCTCCTCTGTCCATGGGATTCTCCAGGCAAGAATACTGGAGTGGGTTGCCATTTCCTTCTCCAGAGGATCTTTCTACCCCAGAGAGCAAACCTGAGTCTCCTGCATTGCAGGAAGATTCTTTATTGTCTAAGCCACCAGGCAAGTCCAAATATATATTTATATGGCTGCAATAGGTCTTAGTTGCAGTATATGGGATCTAGTTCCCTGACCAGGGATCAAACTCAGGCCCCCTGCACTGGGAGCTCGGAATCTCAGCCACTGGACCACCAGGAAATCCCTCAATAGACAATACCAAAAACTAAAAAATACATCAAGAGATGGGAGTGTACACTGAAAGATGAATAGATAAAGATGTGTTATACACACACACACAGACACACACACATACACACACACACAATGGAATACTATTCAGCCATAAAAAGAAAGACAGGTGATTCCTGTCACTCAGACTCAAGTCCATCGAGTCGGTGATGCCATCCAGCCATCTCATCCTCGGTCGTCCCCTTCTCCTCCTGCCCCCAATCCCTCCCAGCATCAGAGTCTTTTCCAATGAGTCACAGGATGTTGAATACAGTTCCCTGTGCTATAGAGTAGGACCTTGTTGTTTACCCGAATACAGTTCCCTGTGCTATAGAGTAGGACCTTGTTGTTTACCCATCCTATACATAACAGTTTGCATCTGCTAATCCCAAACTCCCAGTCCTTCCCTTCCCCACTCTCCTCCCCACTGGCAACCACAACTCTGTTCTCTGTGCCTGTGTATCTGTTTCTGGGCATTGATAGGTTTGTGTCACATTCTAGATTCCACATATAAGTGATATCATATGGTATTAGTCTTTCTCTAACTCACTTCATTTAATATGATCATAGGTCCATCTATGTTGCTGCAAATGGCATTCTTTCTTTCTTTTTATGGCTGAATAGTATTCCATTGTGTGTGTGTGTATGTGTGTGTGTCTGTGTGTGTGTGTATAACACATCTTTATCTATTCATCTTTCAGTGTACACTCCCATCTCTTGATGTATTTTTTAGTTTTTGGTATTGTCTATTGAGGGATTTCCTGGTGGTCCAGTGGCTGAGATTCCGAGCTCCCAGTGCAGGGGGCCTGAGTTTGATCCCTGGTCAGGGAACTAGATCCCATATACTGCAACTAAGACCTATTGCAGCCATATAAATATATATTTGGACTTGCCTGGTGGCTTAGACAATAAAGAATCTTCCTGCAATGCAGGAGACTCAGGTTTGCTCTCTGGGGTAGAAAGATCCTCTGGAGAAGGAAATGGCAACCCACTCCAGTATTCTTGCCTGGAGAATCCCATGGACAGAGGAGCCTAGAGGGCTACAATCCATAGGGTCACAAAGAGCCGGACATGACTGAGTGAGTAACACTTTCACTTTCATTATCTATTGATGTTCTCCTTTGGAAAATAAGGATTTAGCTCTTTCCTTCACCCCATGTCAGACACTTCCCCTATTACACGTGTATCATGATGTTTCTAAGAACCAGTATTTAGCCTTATAATATTTGATTATGTAAGTGTGATAGGATATTAAATTCTGCTTCACCCAAGTTGCCAGGTAGCAAAAGACAGAAAATTCTACATCAGCTGTAAGACTGAAATGAGTGTCTGCAGACCAGCTGTGCAGGGCAGTGAAGAATAAAATGTTTCCAGGGAATGCTGCAGTGAGAAAGTAAAGATCCAATTAAATGGGAGGATAAAGCCCAGGTTTGATGGGGTCTGGACTTCCCTGGTGGCTCAGATGGTATAAAATCTGCCCTCAATGTGGGAGATCTGGGTTCGATCCCTGGGTCAGAAAAATCCCCTGGAGAAGTGAATGGCAACCCACTTCAGTATTCTTGCCTGAAAAATCCCATGGACAGAGGAGCCTGGTGGCCTACAGTCCATGGGGTTGTAAAGAGTTGGACACGACTGGCCGACTCACTTTGGTGGGGTTAAGACTGCATAGGTGTGTTCTGTAAACATTTGGGGCTCCAAGAGGTGGGCAGGTCTGGAGCTCTTGTTACTCCTGCTAAGAAGATGCCCTTGGGTGTGTGAGATAGGGTGAAAGCATAAAGGATTTGATGGAGGGAGCCTAGGTGATCTGGTTGTTTATTGAATTTCAGCCATTTCCTTGTTCTCTGCCTACCAACATCTTTCATTCATAACCATTGTCCCCCATCCTGTCACTTGGGAGCTCATGATACAGTTCTCTTGGAGAAGGTTTCCTCACTGCTGAAACATTTCCTCTGGTCTGCTCATTTCTGTTCCTCTCCAGCTTTCAAAATTTAATTGTTGTTCTTCTCTTCTTTTGTTTTGTTTGCCTTAAATCTTTTTCTCCTGTTATGATTTGTGGGATTTTGAGCCAGAGTGGTGATTAAAAAACCTATGTGTTCTATAGGCAGTATTAGCTAGAATCTCAAAATTTATTCAAATATAAAGGTGTGTGAAGGCAGTCCATTGGGTGAGAAGGCAAATATGTAATTACTTAACTCTTTTAAGGAAACAGAAATATTTGAACATTTGTAGTTTTCTCTTTTGTTTTGTCGTTGACCTTGAGCTGGCTGTGTCGTCCTTCCTGAAGGTTGGAGGGAAGCTGAATGATTGTATCCTGAGTGGGCAGCCACGCTCTTCAGTGAAGACAGTGCCGTCCTAAGCAGTGGTCACCATGAAGTAATATTACATGTTATTCTGGTACAAATTCAGCTATACCAATTCAACAGAAGAACTTACAAAAGATGTCCCTTTGCCCATGGGGTTCCATGTATGCCCTCCTTCAAAGATTTTTTTAAAACACAAAGCAAAATGAAACCTAAAAGAATCAATTCTTGGCTTTTGTGCTTTCAAGAAAATAAGTGCAAGAAATTTATAGATGAATTAAGAGATTCTTCAAGGGTCATTTTGTCTGGGCTTAATTTTTGTTTTAAAATATCATCTTAGGCCTTATTTGTCTACTGTAATCATCTTAGTTTACTACCCAGAACCAAAAGATTGAATGTTTCCTTATTCTGTGGCTGTATGGTATTATGAAAGAAGTTGAGTCTTGTAATTCATACAACCTTGGGTTCAAGTTCTAATTATACCCTAGTGGACAGATGATACAAATTTCCTGAATCTTTGATTTACTTGCCTCTATGACGTCCTTGGTGGCTCAGATGGTAAAGAACCCACCTGCAATGTGGGAGAGCTGGGTTTGATCCCTGGGTTGGGAAGATCCCCTGGAGGAGGCCAAGGCAACCCACTCCAGTGTTCTTGCCTGGAGAATCCCCATGGACAGAGGAGCCTGGCGGGCTACAGTCCATGGGTTGCAAAGAGTTGGAAACAACTGAGCGAGTAAGCACAGCATAGCACAGGTTGATTACAGTTGGATCTTTCTGACCCAGGGATTGAACCCAGGTCTCCCACATTGCAAGCAGATTCTTTACCATCTGGGCCACCAGGGAAGCCTCTGATTACAGTTATAAGCTACTTAAGCACTGTGAAGTGCTACAAAAACAGTAGATGCTTAAAAGATTAATTTGTTGGACCTATAGCTGAAAGGTCGCTTATTATTTTTCATGGATCATGTACCTCATTATTTTCAGGATTTTGATGTAGGCCCAAGAATATTAGTTCACATTTGTTACTTTATATCATTTAAATTTTTATAGGTGTTGATTTGTTTAATTCTCAGAAACACTCTGAGTTAGTTACAGTTTATCATCCTTATTTGTTTCAATGAACAACGTTTAAAATATTCATTATTTATTTTTCATTTATTTGGCAGGACTGGGTGGGTCTTAGTTGCAGCATACGGGATTTTTTTTTTTTTTTTTTTTTTAGTTGCAACATGCAAATTCTTGGTTGCAGCACGTGGGATCTAATTTCCCAACCAGGGATCAAACCCAGGTCCCTTGCATTGGGAGCATGGAGTCTTAGCCACTGGTCTACCAGGGAAGTCCATGTCATCCTTACTTTATAGATAAGTAAAAGGAGGCCCTTTATAACTTACCCAGGGTCACTACACTGCTAAGATTAGAGCTAGAATTTGAATGCAAACTAATCATAGCATTTCCCAGGCTGATTGAAGGGAAAAGATGAGCTCTACCTTTTTCTATGGAAAATTTGTACTGTGGATAATTTGTACTTACTTCTCATATTCAGTTCAGTTCAGTTCAGTTGCTCAGTCGTGTCCGACTCTTTGCGACCCCATGAATTGCAGCACGCCAGGCCTCCCTGTTCATTACCATCTCTCGGAGTTCACTCAGACTCACGTCCTTCACGTCCGTGATGCCATCCAGCCATCTCATCCTCGGTCGTCCCCTTCTCCTCCTGCCCCCAATCCCTCCCAGCGTCAGAGTCTTTTCCAATGAGTCAACGCTTCGCATGAGGTGGCCAAAGTACTGGAGTTTCAGCTTTAGCATCATTCCTTCCAGAGAAAT